>JBBPCX010088629.1:0-25759 GCA_037974365.1 Hydrocynus forskahlii | reverse complement strand
TATATATATGAGAGTTATCAGTTTCTTAGTATTACAAAGTTAATACTGCATTATTTAGTGTATCTTACCTGAGTTGCATGCATGTAATATTTATGGAAACACAAGATGGGCTTTAAGCCTTTAATATGAAAGGATGATGATCTGATCTGAAGGCAAAATTTCTGGATAGGAGTGTCCCTGTTTATTGGTATTCATTAGTTGACTAATGCTCCACTACAAGACACAACACTACACTACACAGCAAGTCAATGAGTGACAACGAGGCAACAAAGTTAAGCAAAGACCAAAAGTACAAAATGTTTGGATGTGACAAGTCACAATTCTACATTATGTTTATTGAAACAAATGTTTAACTTTTCACAGTTGGGGTGAAGTATCTGCAACATTCTGTATTTTTGTAGTTGTCTGCTAATTTTCAGCTGCATCTGTTTGAGTATACAAATAAATGGTCATTGCCTATAGAATTTTCACATTCAACATTTTTAACAGGAGGCAAAAGAAAGCTTAGCTGCACTTCAAGCGAAACTGGACAGTGCGAATAAAGAGCACATAGAGAAGATGATGGTTATGGAACAAAACTTGAATACTTCTGAAGCGAAGTGGAAGGAAGAACTGGAGAATTTTAAGAAACTGCAAAATGAGAAGGAGGACATTCAGAGACAAAAACTCCTGAAAGAGTTCGATTCCAATATTGAAGCATTTCGCCAGGAATATGAGGAAAAGATATCCAGCTTGCAGCAGGAAATGGAATTGGCCAAAAAGGAATGGTCTGCTGAGACTGAGTCTCTAACAGAAACGTTGCTTAAAAAATCTCAAGATCTTGAAAGTCTGCATGAGGAGATTGCAAGGCTGAACAAACAACATGAGGCCGAGGTCAGAGACTTGGAAGAACATCTTGAAGTAAACACTAAACATTTTGAAATGGAGAGAGAGAGACTTCTGTTGCTCCAGGATGAGCTAGCAGAACAACTAGCGCTAAAAGAGAACTACCTCCAGGACGTCCAAGAAGAAGAAGAGGACCTCAACAAGAATGGAGCCCAGAAGGCCACAGGATGTGTCGAGATGGGGGATTCCTCAACATTAGAAGAACCAGATAATGAGATAGACAGGCTGAGGTTGACACTGCAGGATTTACTGTCTCAAAACACAATGCTTCAAGAAGAGCTCACATTCCTTAACAATGTGAAGAATGGACTTGAGGATGAGCTACAACATCTAAAAGAGGAGTTCTCTGTGGAAAAGGAGGAGCTAGAGTTCAAGATTAATGAGCTAAATATGACAAAGGAAGACGGTGACACTTGTCTGGAAAAGGAAGTTCATGCTGTCAGTGAGGAAAGGACTATAGGTCTTGACCAGCATGACCAGGAGCTTCAAGCATTAAAAGAATTGCACCAAACAGAAATGAAAGAACTAGAGACGTGCCTTATTTCTAATGCTGAGCATGAAAAAGAAATTGTTCTTCAGGAGATAAAGGATTGGCGCCTCAAATGTGAAGTGCTTTCTGAGGAGAAAAATGCTGTGATCGTTGAGTATGAGCACACCAAGGAAATCCTCAAAAATCTTGAGCTGGAGCTGGCAAATGAGACAAATGCATTGCTTCAAAAAATCAGTACTATAAAAGACCAAGCAGCATTGTCAGTTCAGGAACTGCAAGAACAGCTAAGTGAGAAAGACAGACTGATAGAAAATCTGAAGACTTTAAAGAAAACTCCAGACCGTTTTGAACAAAGTTCTCAAACCGTCTTGAATGAAGAGATCATCTCTCAACCTCAGATGCAGCAGGAGGAGAGTTTTGTTCAAGTGATTGAAGAAAACTGTACAGCCATGGCCTCAGACAAACAGAACCAGATGAAAGAAGGAGAATTAACAGCAGATATAGGTAATATACGACACATGGACATTGGACAAATAGACATTGCCCAGCTCAGGTTTCAGAAGTTGGAGGACTTGTTAATTGTTTTAGAGGAGGCCTTGGTGGAGAGACAGAGTTTCACAAGTCATATAGCTGATTTGGAAAGTCAATTGTCGTCTTCAGTTACTGAAAAAGATCAACTGGTTGAACGTTGCAGTGCCTTAGTCAAAGACTTGGCTGCTCTTCAAGCTGTAGAGGAACAGTCTCAAATAACAGTCAGCCACCTCAAATCCATTGCAAACGAGGAAAAAGCTGAACTGCAGAAAGAGCTCCACTCTTTGTTGGAAGAAAGAGATGCTCTAAGAAAGGATTTGGAAACAAGTGAAAGAAAACTTCATGATGCAAGGATGCATATCTCTGAAATACCAGATCAGAACTATTCTGTGACCACCCTTGAAAACAAAGATAGCTCTGTATTGCTGGACCATCCTTCAAAAAGAGTTCAAGAAGAAGAAATAAGTTTGACACAACAGCCTAAAAAACAGGTGACCGAGTTAAAGAAGATACCTTCACAGGAAAGTTCTCAGGAGCAAGCTGAGCCTAGCGGAGAAAGGACTCTACCAGACGCCATTCTAAACGAAGGTATAGAAGAGTTGCAGGAGGACAACACTGAAATACAAGTGCAGAATGATCAGCATTCTAAGGTTGTTGGTATTACCGAGGTTCTGGTGGTAAAAGAACACAAACCTTCAGAAGAAACAGGTGCTCAAGAAACTGATGACATGAAGAGTTTCCAGCAGAAGCTCGATGAAAAAGAATCCATAATAAAACAGCTGACGGAAGACATTTCCCAATTACAGGTATGTACATGCTGCTTTATTTAAGGCACAGGTGTAAATGATTGGATTCGGTTTTATTACGGTTCTATAGGAAGTGATTCATGAAATCTAAACTTTTGAGCAGAATTTCCTTAAATTGTTTTGATGTGATTCTGAAGTATGTTTAAATGCACTGATACTTTAAAATAATATTTAATAATCAATTAGAATTGATTATAACATTTTGAAATGGATGAAGTTTAGTTGCCACTTACCGATCGATGTAATGATCCTTTTTCCTTTTAGTTGAATGCACTTTTAGTTATGTACACTTCGGTAGTGTACAGTTTTTTTTTTTTTTGTTTTTTTTTTAGATTTGTTTTATACCTAATGTGTTATGACTTCACTTTTCACTTTTAGGAATCCAAATTGTCCACCCTCAATGAAAATCTGAGGCAAATAGGTACGGTCTGATTATTCTTTTAAGCTCCTTATTGTGCAGAGTTTTTCCACTAAGCAAAGCTTTTTCGTCTTTTAGATGCTTTAACACATGCAGTATTTCTTGGCTGATCACAGAATGCATGTAATTGCAGACAAGATTAATGCACATGATAACACTGTGGGCTTAGATTGGAATATTTAGTATAATTGTCTGAAAATAGCAAGAAAAAGAGTTTGTGGGGCATTTGTTTAATACATTTTTCCTGTTTCAAACCTACAAATCAAAATTAAATAATATCTAGAATAACTGTTATGTAACATTAGTAATTCTTAAGTACCTTTTAAAGTGACTAATGGAGAAATATAAATGGTACACATTGACATTTACTTTAATAATATCTCAAGGTTATCTCTTGTTTTAAGTACATGGTTTGCGTCTGAGATTTATCATTGTACTCATTGTACTATCAGTGTATTGTCAATCTTTAATGTTTTTGTACATTTCCTCATCGTCATGTCATGTCAAGACTAACATCTTTTACCTTTTTTTTTCTTCTGTAGAAATTCTAGAAACTGAAAGTAGGGAGAAAGATGAACGCATGAATAAAATTAAAGCTGTAGCTGTGAAAGCAAGGAAAGAACTGGAGAACAGCAAAAAAGAGGTCTGAAAACGTCCTAGTTTTCATTCTGTGTTTATTTGTGCTGTTGTGTAGATTAATGTCATCTGTCCTGATGTTTGATGGTTGAACAGTTTTTAAAATATTTCTTATATATTTATATTATATGTATTTATATGTGTTTTAAATGAAGAAATGATCAAATGAAGCAAATCAAGCTATTTCAAGCCGTCTTACTTACCCAATACAGGCTTCTGAACTGAAAGAGGAGTTGGAGGCTTTGAAGGCTGATCGAGACAAGCTGTCAGACTCTATGAAAGTTATCATTCATGGTGCAGAGGATTACAAGGTATAAAACCTGAAATGTCATTTGACAAGTTCATTTCTGTTTCATTAGAAACAAGTAAGTAAGAAAGCACAAATGGAAACCCCACATGAAGTGTCATAGTAAGGTGCTGGGGCACTAGAAACTATCAGTAAAACTTCAGTGTGCAATGGAATAGGTTTTAAAGGTCTCTGGAACTGTAGGAAGGATTCAACCAAGATTCAGCCAAACCTGTTCCTTCAGTTTGTGTTCTGTTGATGAAACGCTCAAAAAGATAAAATTGTTCTGTGTTTGGTTTAATTAGTTTTCTCTTGCAACTGAGATCTTAAGTATAGTAATTATTCTTGAGTATAAATATATAAATGATTAAATATAGTGATTTTAAAGATTTACCTCATGAGTGTTTCATTAGTCAATGCGATCTTGTTAAATAAAACTCAACATCTTTCCTCTTTATTTCTTGTTTTACCTGATTTACTCACTCTCTTCTTGTCCTCTATCCCCTGGACTGCTTTCGTTTGAGTGTGCATTTTTTTAAATACTTCTTGGTTAACCGCCTGGCCTTGGTTTTGTTGGCTGTAAGAGCGAGTTGCCTTGTAAGAATCTAACTTAAGCCTATTAGGTTGTATTTTAAATGTACATCAGTCCAGTTAATTGGAATTTACTTAAGTCATTTTTTACACCTGCTTTATATCTGCACTCATTTTATCATCTCCAATTATATGGATGCACGTTTTAGTTTACAGCCACATCATTTGTTAACCCCCTTTAGCCCCCACAGGACCCCCACAAGACCACCGGTGAGCAGGCATTAAGTGTGTGGTGGATCATTCTCACCCCTGCAGTAAAACTGACACTGTACTGTCATTTTACTGCATGTGCATTAATTTAAGTAAAAAATTTTTGTTCGGGAATTTGGTTGATTTATGTGTTTTTTTGCTTTGTTTAGTACTGACTATGAATGTTGTTTGACTCTAATTCACAGAACCTCATGATTGATTATGACAAGCAGTCAGAACTATTGGAGAAAGAGAAGGAGAGACTGGAAGCAGCAGAGAAACTGAATGCCGACTTGACGAAGCAGCTGCAGTCAGCCATTGAATTGGTAATTATCTTAATGATTTGTTAAAAATGTTTGCATTCTCTAGATTTGTGTTCTCTAGATTTTGTAGATCAGCGATCATGTTTTTATTGATCATCAGGGACAACCAAGATTTCCACTCTTATTTAAAATAAAAGTTTAGTGTAGTACATAAATATTTGTAATGTTTCAAAACAAATGAAATTTCCAAACCAGTTACAGCGAATTCTGAATTCAGGCCTTTAGTGCAATCTCAAAAATCAACACTTTTGCTTATATCCACCTGTTCAGCAGTTTTGCCTCACCAGGTCATGATATTGGTTTCAGCCCAGGCTGCATCTTGAATGAGGCATAATACAGGGCGTGCAGTCAGATTATTTACATTGATCCCTTTATCACAGTAGCTGAAACACCCTATTGAATTCTAAGGCACAAAAATAGTGTGAAATGTGATGATAGTTAGATAAAAAATGCATTACAGCTGTTTTGAGATATAAGTGAAATAAAAAACATATAAGAAATAAAAAACATATGGGTCCTTTAAGTTGGATAACTAGCTGACTATCAGCACAGAGGCACATATGATCCCTTCAATACTAATCTTGCACCGTCAGATAAGACTGTTCTTTTCAAATGCTATCACTGTCTCGCTTCCCTCAAAGTTATGTCTTTAGTACTTTAGTATGTCTTTAGTAAGAGATACACATGACATGTACTGTACATATCATTTTCTTTCGCTTTTTTAAGTCACACTGAACTGGTACACCTGTAGTCCATGCTAAGGGTACATTTATGTTGCTTCTTCCTTGATGGATCAGAATTTACCAAGGTGTTATTTTAGATTGTACTGTATATAATTGTTTGAAACAATAAACAGTAATTTGAAATCATTGATAACATGTACACCAATCAGAATCAAGTAAGACCTTTGAAATCTGTTCATGAAAGAGGCTGTTATAGATCTTAACTTAGAAATGTTCTAAATTTTCCACTTCCTTTGGGCTGATTTCTGCGACACTAATTCTCTGCGGGGGTGCAGTAAAATTTTGACCACTAAACATTTTCGAATCACAGCAGAGCAAAAGCAAAAGATTAAATTGACAACAATGTGCGGGAATCGAACACTTAATATAATATCCAAAAATGCTAAGAACACGATACACTTGGTTCACTTCACTGTCCTGCTTTAGTCAGCACAGGCACATTCAGTTGCCAGCAAAACACACAAACACTCCACTGCAGCTTAGACCTATGTTGCATGCAGCCTTTCTTGCATTTTTTGACAATAAGGGATTTAATGGAAAATGTTTAATGGATATAAGTATGTTATATTAGGAACTGATATAATATTAAATAACCCAATTCATTGTTTGATTACAAACTGTTTAACCTCATCTTTATTCAGGCATTTGAAATGTGATGATTTTCGTTTTGTTTTTCCTCTGAGTGTGACCAAGATTTTTTGTTTTGATCAGGAATTACCATCACCTCTACTAAACGTGTATTTTACACATTTTGTGGAATATTAACAGATAGGAATTTGCAATATTTTTGAATGTTTTGTGGGTGCTTTGATGAATCAAGACATTAATCCAATCTAACAAAAGCATTTTGGCTACTTTCATGCTTGTAACCATGTCAATCTTTTGATTATCTAGTATATTTATTATAGTGTATGTTTATAGTGTAGTATAGTGTAGTTTCATGTTTAATTCTGTTTCGATGTAATCACAATGCTTTTATAAATAGAAGGAAAAACACTAACCTTCTTTTCCTGTCAGCATAAGCAGTTGGCGTCTGAAAGAGAAGACCTAATGGCCCATATGGAGACTCTTCAAAGTAATGTTCGACAGCTGGAGGCACAGGCACTTGAGTTGCACAAACTAAAATCAGGGCTAGAGAGAGACCTTGAGGCAGAAAGACTTTTAAAGGAGCAAAAAACCAAGGTAAGGTGGCAGAAACTAGGACTATCTTTTTGAAGCTCTCAAAAATACCGCTTTTTTTAACATATACATTTGTCTTGTTTAACTTCTTTAACTGTACACACACCACACATACTTGAATATTTAGTCCTTCTTTTAAAATGCAGTAAAAATCATTGTTCTAATGAAGCAAATGTGTATTTTTTTTTTTTTGGTGAAGTAACTAATAAGCTTAACTAGAAGCATTTATTAAGTAGTATTTCACGTATTAAACCTAACATGAAAGTAGACAAGCTTGCAAGGTGGTTATCAGACACAAAGATAAAGGGTTGCTTTAAATTTATAACATGGAAAACTGACTTTTCTTCACTTTTTTTTAAGTAAGAGTTCAATGTATTTCATAAATGTGGTTTTCTAAGTTTCAGAACATACTCCTCAATCTATACAATCTACAATTAGAAACCAAGCAGCAAAATCAGCCTCTTTTATATTCAGTGTTTTCACCGAACCCAACGACCACAAAAGTCGCCGGTTCGAACCCCACTTACTACCATTGTGTCCTTGAGCGAGACACTGAACCCTTAGTTGATCCAGGGAGACTGTCCCTGTAACTAATTGTATGTCACTCTGGATAAGAGCATCAGCCAAGTGCCCGCCTTTACCTACCCACTCATATATTGGCCTACGCCAGGTTAGCCCCACTGATTTCAATTTCAATTCAGTTCAAGTTTATTCATAAAGCACTTTTTACAAGTAATGTTGTCTCAAAGCAGTTTTACAGAATCCACGTCCGAGCCTCTAGTGAGCCAAGGGTGATGGGAATAAAACCCCCTAAAGCTGGGAGAAGAAACCGAGACACAAAAGGGGAACCCATCCTCCACGGGTCGACCCGGAGGGAGAGAGAAAGAGAGTCTCGATAGGGAAATGAACAATAGCTTGCCTTATTATACGGCTTAATTACTGCAGAACAGATCGGCCATCTGGTTAACAGAGGTGGTACAGTTAAGAGTCAGTAGAGGTAGTTTTTGTTGGAACAGTAGCTTTGAGAGTCTCTATTCCACATAAACACCCTGAGGTTATGAGGAGTGTTTCAGACTGGATTGCTTTTTGAAAGTACAGGGAAGCCAGTCAGAGTAGATGCCATAGACATACATCAGTCTTAAATGCACAGTAACAAAAACAGCCTGTTTTTGTTCTGGTTCTGAGGAACACAGCGACGTTGTGTAACAATAAAATATACCAGTGTTGGGCATTTAAAACCATATAAAAATAGACATGAGGGAGAAAAAAATGGGTCCTTAACTATATAATGTTACGTTTTATTTTTTTGTATGTCCTGTGTCCTGTTGTGTACATTTACAGTGTATGTTTGCTGTATTTCCAGGACCACCAGTCTGCTGTTAAGGAAGTCGAAGAGTTGAACGCTTTACTGCACAAACAGAAGCAACAACTTCAGCAGACAGAGCAGGAGTTAGAACAGCTCAGGAAGGCATGTACAGAAACCTGGATCCCAGACAAGATATCTTTAATCACTGACAGTTATTTGAATTTGAATCATGTTAAGAATAAAGGCCCCTTATAGTCACGCATGAGCACAGCACAGCACAGCACAATGTGAACAGTATGAAAATCTTTCTCTGCATTTAACCCATTCACCAAGTGAAGAAGTGGACAGCCAGTGACGCAGCACCCGGGGAGCAGTGTGTGGGGATGGTACCTTGCTCAAGGATACCTCAGTAGTCCTGGGATTTGAACCCACAACCATCTGATCATGTGACTGAATGGGGCCACTTTACTTTATGTAGTCATATGGACTGTACCCAGTGTCAGTCTGGTTTCACACTCTGTAGAACACTTGTGTGACTCTAGTGCCAGGCAGAGCTCTTCCTTTATGGCAGTGGTTCTGAACCCGAGTCTCAAAGTGCTGCAGAGAGCTTAGCAAAGCAGTTATTAACGGTGTATCAGGATTACATTGTTAGATGAATGCCAGAAGTGGTCATCTTTCATCTTCTAATGATTCGAGATTATGCTTTCCCCTAAGATTTGGTGAATGATAAAGTGTCATAATTATTTAAATGTACTAAACTGAATTAGCAACTTAAGAAGTTATTTTTTTTTATAGTGATTCATTGTTGTGGTATGGGACCCTGACAGTGTTTGTTTTTTTTTTCTTTCTTTTTTTTGGCAGGATGCGCAGCAGAGCACTCTGTTGGACATGGAAATGGCTGATTATGAGCGGCTCCTCAAAGAGCTCAACCAACGGCTCTCTGAAAAGGACAGGTTGATTGAGGAGCACGAGGGCCTCATACAGACGCAGAGAGACAGGGAGGGTAAACTGGTCCAGGAAATAGGTGAGACATACAGTTTTATACAGCAGTGAAAAAACACATGAAACCTTGTTTAGTAATAATTACATCAAAGAATCAGAATCTGTGCTGCTTTGCTTTTAACACTGAATTTCAGGAATCTAATGGAGAAAAAGCAAAACAAAACATAGGAGCACTTAATTCAGGAACTGATTGCTTGATATTTAGTGGGCAAATGCACCATGAACAATTGAAATGAGGATTTTATTCTACTCATTTTATAAAAAGACAATAAAAAATCTATTATAATTACATAACATTAGGATAATGAAAATGCCTATGTTTATAAAGGAATTTGAAAATGAGGGTATGTTTCATTGTGTGGTAAATGGGGAATGTTCTAGTTTTGTAGACTTGTTGAGAAAACTGGGAACTTTAAATGTGTCATTTATGTAGTGATGTATAATGATTAGTAGAGCACAATCAGGATCAGTCCACTGATTGGAATTGGAAACCTTCCAACGTACTATTTTGATACTTACCTACCTGTTTTGCAGTTTTTGATTGTAAATAACATGAGTCAACACGTATTTGGAGGCTGCTGCTATACCTAAATCAAAATGCTGTCTTACTTTAGATGTGGTGCTTTATCTGATTTATGTTCAATAATAATAATAATAATAATAATAATAATAATAATGATAATATTATAAAAATAAAAAATAAGGCAGTTTGAATTTTGGTCAAAATGATCAATAATTATTGATAAATAGTGATTTTTACATATTTTAAAACCAGAAATATTTGACCACAGCCTTCAGTAAAATCATGGACAGTTTCCATTTGTGCCAGAAGGGAAAACCCAGTCCAAATTTACAGGCCAACATTTATCAGTTGGGACATTAACAGATGAAATGTTCTCGTCATGCATATCAGCGCTCATGATTGCTTATCAGTTTCTTGCTTCTTTTTATACATATTATTATTTTTTTTTTTACAAAATAGTTTCAGATAGTAGCTTGTGCAATACAGTTTATCAATTTCATAAGAAAACCCTGATAAATGATTAATAAGAAGGACTCTAGTTTGGTAGACAAAAGTAATCTCAGAAAGAAAGACTAATGGCTGCAACAGCCAAGCTAAGACTACAGTACATGAGCTCTTTTCTAATTTGTGTACCCATCAAGTTTACTTCACTCAGTGAGAAAACTGGTTGAAAATTCTCTGGTAATAGGTGACTTTAATGGTACCACACATATTGCCCCATATTAAGGTAGCCTTATTATTGGCCAAATTAAATATCAGCTGCACCCAAGTATTGATGCCCTGCCTTTGTTTGCTGCATGGGTAAAGTAAAGTTGCCCCTTATAGTCACGCGAGAACACACCCCACCACAGCACAGTGGTTTCACAGTGAAATTCTTTTTCTGCATTTAACCCATTCACCACATAAAGCAGGGGGCTGCCACCGGTGAGGGGTGCCCTGGGATCAGTGTGTGAGAAAAGTACCTTACTCAGTGATGACACTAGTAATTAGGATTCAAACCCACAACCTTCTGGTTGCAGGGGCAACACCGTAACCATTTGGCCACCAGCTGCCCCAATAAAAGAGGCACATACCTAAAGGGCAGGTATGTGCTTTGATCAAGACCGTTCATCACAAAGACAGTCTTCTTTATGTTCATTTTTCTTCAGAGTCTCTGAAATCACTTATGGAGACTGGAGAGGAAAAGGCATCGAAGATGAAGCAGCTGTTAGTGAAGACCAAAAAGGATCTGGCAGATGTCAAGAAAGAAGTGAGTTCCTTGAGTTAAGCTTTCCTCTTAAACTGTGCATACACTGCACAACTTTTAGAATCCTTCCATGCTTAAAAAATAGAAAGTGTTGCAAAGTTATCCTCAAGCTTTTACAGAATTTCTTGCCCTTTCTTCGTGAGGGCATGTGTTGCTGGCATCAAGCCTAGGGGTACCTGGGCTTGGTACAAACTAGGTTTCCCCTTAGTGGAAAAGAAACGGAGATAAGATCAAATGTGTGTAAATGTCTGGCATTATTTATTAAATGTTCAGAGACATCTAAATGGTCACTATTGTGTTGCTAGGTGGTTATTAATGGTTGCTGTGGTGTTCCTAGGTGGTTACTAATGGTGCAGCAGTTACATTCTGGTACCTCTATCTTTTTAACTTTCTGTGGGGGAGCTTTTAGAGGTGGACGTCTGGTTCCATTCACCACTGCTGTGAATTCTGCAGTGTCTCTCCAGAAGGGAGCATTTCACACCAACCCCCCTCTAAGCCTTTCTGTTTACTCCTTAAACACTTAATTATGCAGGGATTGTGGAAATCAGGTGGAGTTCCCCTTTAAATGAATTGTTTGTCTGTGGATGAGCTGATTAATGTTAAAGGAACAAGAAACATTCAGCTTGAGCAAAAAAAACCCAAAACTACAAGAACATGGTGACACATTTTTATTTATTTACTCATATAACTAATCTATGCTTTAACCTCTTAAAGGCTGTTATTGTGTAGTGTAACTATTTTTTGTGAAATTGTGTACAGTTTTAAGTTGCATTTTTCCTCTTGTGTTGTTCATTACAGATGTTTCACCTGTACTTGATCAGATTCTTATTGCTCAGTTTTTCCTCATTATATACAACATTGCTACAAAGGATCACATTTGTCTTTTACATTTCAGGACTGAGAAATTGCAAGCACTCACATCCAATTGGTATTAATGTACAATAGAACAATGATGCAATAGACAGTTGTGATGGAGAAAATGTTTTTTGAAGTAAAATTGTTGACCATGATTGGTTGTTTGGCAGGAAGCATCTCAGATGATTGTCCAGTCCGCTTTGAAAGGAGAGCTGGAGGCCAGTCAGCAGCAGGTTGAGAGTTATAAGGTAAGATTCTGAACTGGTTTTTGTTCCAGTATTTTGTGTAATACTTCTTAAGGCTGTATGGGACAACTCTGCTCAGGCTTTTATGAGAGGACAGCTGATTTAGGCTGCGATAGTACTGCGCTGTTTACATTAAGAAATGGAAATGTTTAGTGGGTACTGGAAAGTTTGTCATATGTGAACACACCACTGCACACAGTGTGAACAGCATGAAATTCTTCCTCTGTATTTAACCTATTCACTAAGTGAAGCAGTGGGCAGACAGGAACACACAGCGCCCAGGGAGCAGTGTGTGGGGACAGTACCTTGCTCAAGGGAACCTCAGAGGCGCTTAGTGGTCTTGGTGATTGCAGGGCGAACGCCCCAACCACTAGGCCACCAGCTAGTGTTATTTACAAAGAGTACTTTGAACAAGTGTATTCTATGCCCACAAGAGCTAGATGAACCTACTTTGATATAAAACATGGATTTAGGCCTCCTGGGGCTTTAACAAGTGAAATTGTGGAGACAGTGTTGGTAAGATTAATTATTTCGTTGTTTGTGTGTTTGCTTATTTGTGTATGTGTCCTGTCTCAGATTCAGTGCAGCGAACTAACTGCAGATCGGCAGAGACTTCAGGACCAGCTTAGGTCTGTGAATGACCAACATCAAAAGACATTCAACTCTTTCCAGCACCAACTGACCACTTTACAGGAAGAGCTTAGCTCTAAAAAGGTACATTCACTTTCTCCAATCACTTTGTGTCCCTGTCCAACTGTCGTTCTGACTTTTGAGTATAGCACACAGAGCCTTTTAAAGCAGTATTCTGATTATTTAAGTTTTCCTGTCTGAAATGTAACCCTTCAGCCAAGACATGTTAGGTGCCTGAAGTGGTCTTTTTGTTTAGGTAAAAGGAATGGAAGCTTACATCCCACCAGTTTGTGTCATACAAACTGCACGTCTGAATCAGGTGTTTTTCTAGCGTTTGTGGCATCAGGACAGTGCGGACTGAAGGGCGACCGTTTTTCTGGTCATTGAAGCAGATCAAAGCGTCCACATGGGCGTTCATTACCTGCATTCGGTTGACCGCGCATTCGGGTGATGTCAAATAAATGCTGCACGCAATGTTTACAACGCCATATCAGGAATTTCAAAACAAAAATGTCGATGCTTAGTTTTAACGAAGAATAAGGATCCATGTTTTCACTGCAGAACTACTCACAAAGACGACCCACATGTAAACACTTTGGATAGAATAATTACTGCCCGTACAATTAAATACAGGAAACTAAAAATTGGGCTGCAAGCTGGCGTCAAACAAACACCAGTGTAATGCCTCACTGAAGTCAATCAAGCGCAGCTACAACAAAAACACGTATAGTGTTCAGAGCGCGTTCATTTATCCAAGATTTGAACTTCTGTGTGGACGAGGCCTTAGTCATCAAACTGTATGACATAGTACAAAAATTTTAGATGAATAGTCTTTAAACACTGGACACAAGTAAGTTGCTTAGCTAAAAATGATAGGACTGACCATATTGAAACTGACAGAGATCATTTGTGTTATGCATGTTCACCAATCAGCCATTACATTGGAGTTTCCAAAGTTTATGTGTTGGAAGCAAAAAAATTAAAAAGGGTAAGAAGCTGAGCAACTTTGACAGGGCCAGTTGTGAAGGCTGGACAGGTGAATCGGAGCATCTCCTAAACAGCTTGTGGAGTGTTCATGAAGTACAGTGGTTAGAACCATACAAAAGTGTTCCAAGGGAGGACAATCATTAAACTGGCAACAGGATAATGGTCTTCCAAGGCACAGTGATGTGAGTGGGGAGCAAAGAATAGTCTGCCTGGTCCAGTCCCACAAAAAGTTGCATTGCAGCTTGCTGGGATGGAGCTGAATAGCCACAGACCAGTCAAAGTGCCCATACAGATCCCTTTCTCCCACTGTAAGTGACTACAATGAGGAAGTGGGCATCAGAACTGCAGCATGGAGCAATGGAAGAAGGTGGCCTGGTCTGATAACTGTGTTTTATTTTACATCATTTAGACGGCCAGGTGAGTGTGTGACGCTTACCTGGGGAAGAGGAGGAAAGCAAGCAGGCAAAAGCAGTTTGATGCTCTGAGCAATGTTCTGCATTCATGTTGATGTTACGTTGACACATACCATCTAGCTAGACATAGCTGCAGACCAAGTACACCTTTGTATTTACTCTTTCAGCAGTAGAGCTTTGAGGAACATGACAAAGATTTCATGGTGTTGACTTGCGTTCCAAATTTACTAGATCTCAGTCTGATTAATCATCTGTGGGATGAGCTGGACAAACTAGCCTGATCCATTTAGGTCACCCTTCACAACGTACAGGACTTAAAGGATCTGCTGTGATGCCACAGAGTCTATACCTCCACAGGTCAGAGTTGTTTTAGTAGCATGAGAGGGACCTGCACAACAACAGGCACCGGTCTTAATTTTATGGCTGATCACTCTATATCTTCATTTCTTAAAGTAATTTGTTGTACTGTTTTGTTAAGCTAAAGAAAGTAATATTCAAATGACTGTAAATAATTGTGATTCCAGGCTGAGCTTGAATCAACAGTGTCAGAGTTTGAGGGTTACAAGGTACGGGTCCACAACGTCCTCAAGCAGCAGAAAAACAGGAGCTCCACTCAAAGTGACAGAGAATTTTCTAAACAGGAGAGGTGAGAATGCACTTCATTTTCTGTAATTTTCATGACAAGTCATTGTGTGTGTTATGTAAGGGCTGCAGTGCTATTATCTTTCACTGAGGACAAACTGACTAAGCCCTGCTTTGAGAACAGTGGCTCTGCCTGAAAGTAGTTTAAATTTGTGTTTTAAGTAGTGGAACAATGGAAACTCGTTTAATCTCCTGTAGCCTCATCAAAGTTGGCAACCTTGGTATAGTTCATCACGATAAAGAGAGATTCATTATAGCTAAAAAACTACCAGGCTAACTAACTCGCACATTACCAAGGACTACTGCTGACTAAGTAGCTGCCTATAACTTGCAAATGGAAAACTATTTAAGTATTGACATTATTTGTTTAGTTTACTGTATCACTGCCATTTAACTTACTTTATCACTGTATCACAACACATCATTTAAAATTCTAAAAACTGCTTCCGCTGAACCTTTTAACAGTCTACTATTGAGCTTGAAGACACGATAAAATATCAATTTTCAATGATTCATGAACTCAAAGTCCCAGAAAAGAAATTTTCACCACAGCTGAAATAATCAGTAGTAACCTATGTTTCTTGTAGGTACACGTTTTTTTTATTGTTGTAAACCATTGGCATAAACATAAACTGATTACCAATAGTCTCTAAAGCCTTGTTTTTTTTTTTTTAAAATGAAAGCCAAACAAATTATAGTTTGATGTCCTCAGTAATTGGAGATGTATATATTTAGGGTAAAGGAACTAGCTGTACGTCTGATGAACTCATTCATGCATGACTGGGTGATCAGTGCATGTGACGAAAAGTTTACAAGTCTATTTGTATTAAATACTTTAAATGATGAATCTGAATAAATCATTTAAATGTATCTCTGTCTGATGGTCAGGGAGCACATGCAGTCGATGCTGGAGCAGGTGCGCTCTAAGCTACAGGAGAGTCAGTTGAATCTGCAGAGCAGCAGTATGGAACTTCAGCAGCTTCAGACTGAACACGACATGCTTCTGGAGCGCCATAACAAGATGCTGCAGCAGACGGTCGCCAAAGAAGCTGAACTGAGAGAGAGGTAGAACATCCCCTTTCACCGGCATACATAGAAAAACCAAGAAACTTATTTGGAAGATGAAGTCTAGGGACAGATAGCACCAAACAGAAGTTTCCTACAGGATGTCTGTTCACTATTGTACAAAAAAGGTGTCCCTATTGAAATAAGATCCCAAATCCACAATGAATAAGTTTTATGCGCTGCACCCGTTTTGCTGAACTGGATAAAAATAATTAACGATGTAGTCTTAAACAGTAGGCTAATAGATGTTGGCTCACAAAACAGTGTTTAACTCAGCCTGAAAATGCTTGACAAAAAAATTCCAAATCTGATGTTAGTGATGTTGTCTTTTGTAAAAAGACATCTGTCTGATTATTAAACAAACTAAACTCATTGTCTTGCTTATTTTCATATCTCAGGGTGCTGTCCCTACATTCGGAGAACGTAGCACTGAAATCTGAGCACACTCAGTCAGTGTCTCAGCTAACAGCGCAAGCAGATGCCTTGCGCACCAGCTTCAGGGAGCAGATGCACCACCTACAGGAGGAACAGCGCAGCACAGTGGAGACTCTGCAGCAGCAGATCGCCCGGCTGGAGGCCCAGCTGTTCCAGCTGCAAAAAGAGCCTCCCAACTCTGGTAGTGTGAAAATGTGCCTCTGTACCATCACATTCATCAGATCACTCAGATTTCTCTGATTGTACATATATTGACAGATGATCTTCTTATGATGAATTACGAAAAGAACCCAATATATATTTAAAAACATTTTTTTTTTTTAATGAATGAATTTATATATTTTATTCACACTGTACCTGCAACAAAAAGGTTTTAGAATTCAGACAGAATTTCCCATGCTTGTTTATAATGAGTCAGAAGAGCATTTCAAATGTTGATACAGTGGGAACCCCAGAGAGTTAATGACAAATCACCTTTTTTACCTTTTCCAGGTGCAGCCCCTGTGCAGCCAAGTAGAAAGCCCCAGTCAGACAGGAAGCTGACAGAGCTTCCTCTTTTTGACTTGCAGAGCATGGCTCGAGAGGACGGGGAGGGCATGGAGACAACAGAAACAGAGTCTGTTTCCACGGCAGGCACCCCTCCACCCACTCTGGAGCAGCTCCTCACCTCTCCAGACCCCAAACAAGGTATACTTCTACTCATTCTATCTTTAATATGCGGCTTATTTTTGACAAGTTTGTTTCTATTATTTATAGTCCTATTTAGAGAGAGTCCCTTGTGAAATACAAGTTTTGTTGATTTTGTGAAATTAAGTACACATCCTCTACTAAGAAAATACCTATGTATGTTTGATGTTACATTTAGTGTTTATTCACTGAATTAAACTATTGGAGAAAAAAGCATAAATAGTGGCCTGTACTTGTGGCCTTATAATCTATCTTTTATTTTCCCCAATATATTACACTGGTCATTTACAGTCATGAAAAAATTAAACTTTTGTTCATGATTGTAAATATTTCATTTTTTCCTTGTTATTAAGGATGGGAGGACGGCCAAATATTTTAATAATTTATTAATTAATATTTTATATTACGAACATTAAACAAATAGATTATCTAAATACATTTCTGTCTTAGACTTCTGTCAGTAGAATTATTGCTAAAAAGTCTGAATAATAAACATGCTGCACTCTGCGTCTCACTTGTTTCCCTTCATACGACTCATGACTCACTGGGTGGATGAGTGGGAAAGGGGGTGAAATTAATGGTTTTATAAGTGATATAATTTATAAAAGTGATACTAATATAATGGTTCTGGGTGTAGGTGTAGTTTTACAGCTACAGTTTTAAACTAATTGTTTGTGTGTGTGTGTGTGTGTGTCTGTGTGTGTGTGTGTGTGAAGAGCCCTTTGTTTGGCAGATCGAGCCAACTAAGGAGGAGCTGACTCTGAAACTGAACACTGCCAGTCGCAGCATGGAGCACATAAGCAGCCTTCTGCATGAGAGCGAGGCCACCAATGCTATCCTTATGGAGCAGAATAATGTGAGCATCCACACTGCCACAAATTTAATGCTGCGCAAAGCTGTCTTGCGTTCTGATTCCTAAAAAAGACACTTTCAGACCTTCCCTTCACAAAATTGCACACTTTAGCTAGCACCAAGATTAATTTAATCTTCATACGTTTTCAAGCAACTGTAAGTCATCTTTTAGCATATTTATATCACCTATGCGTTCCATTTGCAAACGATTCAGTAAAAAGTCCTTGAAGCAACTAATTGGCGAATTAGTTCTCTTGTTTGCTCGTCAGCTCATCTTATTGACTGGTGTAAAACGGAGGACAGCACTGTTCTGCAATCACACGTTCCCACACATATTTACATGTACACGTGTGGTGTAATTATTTTTTTCTCTTGAACTGATGCATTAGATTATCATACTACAGCATAATACTGCCTGTGTTGACAGTAAAACTTATAATTCTCACTCACATAAATGTCTTGTGTAAAATCAAATATAAATAAATAAATAAATGTGAAAATAAGAGGGAAAAAAATCATTGTTCTGTGGAGGCTAATATAAGTACTAAAAGTCTTAGCATTAGCTTTTTATATTAACATACCTTAGTGAAATGTTTATAAAGTAATAGTTGTAATATTAGCAATTGAAACCATTATAGTGTTACAGTGTGGTGTTCTTAGTATTTGGTGAATTTGTCTGTACCTTGAAGAGTAAAGAATTTGCTAAATTGAATTAATGAACTTGAACCTAACATAAAACCCAACAGTTTGTTGAGGCCTGTCAGAAAGTTAAATTAGCATGCACAGTTTGATTGGCCTGTGAATTGAAAATTGATGCAAACTGTAAATTGATCGGGGCAACTAGTGGCCTAGTGGTTAGGGAGTTGCCGCTGCAATCAGTAGGTTGTGGGTTCGAATCCCAACACTGCCAGTGTCATCACTGAGGTATCCTTGAGCAAAGTACCATTCCCACACCCTGCTCCCCAGGCGCCCCCTGTTGGTGGCACCCCCCGGCTTTACTTGGTGAATGGGTTAAATTCAGAGAGAGAATTTCCCACTGTTCACACTGTGTGCTGTAGTGTGTTTACGTGTGATCATAAGGGGCCACTTTACTTTACTTTAGTTAAATACAATACAGTGTAAGTGCAATGCTGGCTTTTTCTAAACTGAAAATATCGAAGGTTAGAAAACTGAATTATTTTATTATGCTGTGGTATTGGAAAAGCACTGAACTTCCAGTACAGCAAGCAACTACTCTTGTTCTTGTGAGACATTTTGTAAGGGTCACCCTTCTGACACCCCACTGACTAAACTTTCACTGTTGATGATTTCTGCACAGCTTCTGAAGAGCGAGTTGCGTCGTCTGGAGCGGAATCAGGAGCGGGAAAAATCAGTGGCTAACCTTGAATATCTAAAAAATGTGCTGCTGCAGTTCATCTTTCTCCGCTCAGGCAGTGAGAAGCAGGCGCTGCTGCCAGTCATACACACCATGCTGCAGCTCAGTCCAGAGGAGAAGAGCAAGCTGGCTGCAATCGCTCAAGGTCTGTTCATGTGGTTAAAAGTGTGATTGTGTCAGAGTTAAGATGAACTTTTGGGTTATGATTAAAGTTAGTTTTAGATTTAGGCTTCTGCAAAAGGTAAGATTCTTTCATTGTTGTCTTAAACTATTTTCCTGGCTGTCGCAGGTAGGTTAGAAACTACCATGCATTGGTGACCTGTTTATAAGCAATCTATTGTGCTTTTCTCACTATTGTTTTAATCTGTTTTATGGTTTGCCCAGGTGAAGAGGAGGTTGCAGCTTCCAGAGGATCAGGTTGGACCTCATATCTTCACAGTTGGTCTGGGATCAGATGAAACAAAACACCAAAACCAACATGTTCCACACTGGTTATCCACACATGCATATTTGCTTATATTAATACATATTAAATAAATATACATATTACAAAGAATCAACAGATCTGTATTTTTATATGAAGAATATTTTATTGAAGAGCCATATCTTAACTATGTAAATGGAATGTTATGGATATTTGAGCTGTTATTGATTATCATGGGAGAGTTGAATTATATGCAAGCATAATCTTTTTTTCCTTACGTTTTGTTTTTTTATTGATCACATTTTGGCTAATACTGTTTAATGTTTGTTAATTTTATTCAACATAAGCTTAACCCCTTTTGTCCACATAAGCTTTTGTCCGCTGGGGGACAAAAAGGCGTCCCTGAAAAGTACATTTTGCAGTATAAGATTTTTTTAGTATAAAAGCATTCAGCATATTTATGTTGGGGGGGGGGAATGGGAGGGGAAACCTGTTATTAGGTAAAGTGAAGCAAAATATTTTGTGTCTAAAATGTGAAGCTTGAAATTATACTGCAGTGACAAAAAGAGCCCAAACTTCAGCATGAGCAGTGAAAACATAATTTATGGAATGTGTGCTCTGTCAGTCTGACTCTATTGTGGATCTGTTTGGTGCAATGGCTTGTCAAGGTTTATTTTGCTTGATTATTGGTAACATGTATGCAATACTTGAACCCTCCAACATAATGTTTAATGTGGCTGTGACTCGTATAAATGCTTTTTAGCTGACATTACGACACAGTTTTAAAATGGCTAACCATACGAAGGAGTCATATGTATAATATTGCATATATGTCACATAGAGATCTGCAGTTTAAGAATACAGTATTGGAACTGATTGTCAATTTTTCCATTTTAGTCCTTTGTATGGCAGGGCTAGCCATTTCATTTCAGCAGAAAAGTGGAGCATGAAAGGGCTTATTAAGTAAAGATGTAGTTATTTTCATTGTTAACACCAGTTTCCAACCCTTTCTGTTCTTGACTTCCAAGTTTATGTAGACCAACTAGTTAAATATTGCCATGGCATTAGTGTGGGACCAGTTCTGTGCCCATTTCAAGAAGAACTTCACCGATATGATGATCAACTGGAATGATATTATGCAGATTTTCAGTTAATGTCATGTCTTTCATTAAGTTAATATGTAGCATTATTCCTTCATGTTAATTTACCTGGTCCTCGAGAAAGATCCTGGAATCACAATTGTTGTCTTGATACCTTTGTACACTGGGGACATGTTTGTTCATGAAAGCTTGAGTCCATGTCTAAGTTAATTTGTGTTTTGTGACTTGGTATACAATTTCTGTTTTGTTGCCTCCCCCCCCCTCATTTCTTGCATAAACATTGGCTTATTGGATAATAGGGCTTTAAGCCAAAACTTAAGATGGTAATGGGAACATACTGTATGTTTGATGTTAATGTACTTCTGAATGTTCTGTAAATTTGAATAATTATGGCATAAGTCGTATATTCATTGTGGCAACAGATTTCAGTGATGTTTCTTTCTTTAGTGAATTTGACTTGAAACTAAATGGGGTAAGGAAGTGCAGTAGTAGCTAACACTGAAACAAAACATAAAGAAATTGAGAAAAATACATCCAGCTCTTCATTAAGGTGCCCCAGACTTGTTGATGTGAGACAGTATGACCCATGAGAGCTATAAAAGTGAACAAAACACAGTGTAGGAAATACTACAGGCAACAGGGTCTGTTTTCACAAACAACTTCAGGAGTAGGAGATCATTTGTGACAATGGCCATTATAAATACTCGTCCAATTTCAGTTCTGTCTGTGACTGCTTTGTGTCTGAAATGGCTGCCTTTAATGTTGAAGTTTGTTTAAAGTAGGGTTTAATTTTTTTAATTGTTGGCAATAGTAGTACATGCTGTGTTCTAAACCATATCAACAAGTCAATGCCACCTTAATGAAGAGTGCATGTGCATGAATATATGCACTTATTTTTCCATTTTTAATAATACTCAAGTAATATTTGATGGTACTAAGAAAAAAACAACATGCTATGTGTTGAGGGTTTTATTTGTTTTTTTTTTGTTTTGTTTTAGGTTTGTTTTTTTTTGTTTTTTTTTTTGGTTATTCGGAATAGTTATGATGCCAGAAAAAAATTGCACCATAATTGTCTTGTTCAACAGTTATACCTGAGGGAAAAAAAGCCATGAAAGAAAATATAAATTAGTGATGCAAAGCCCTTTGCCTAGCAGCTGAAGTTAAATGAGGAGGAAATTGTGCCTGTTGTAAAAAATAAAAATATTAAAAAATCACATGGACCACTGCTCAAGCGTCTGTATTTTTTCTTTGTGCACTACTAGAAGATCTTGCATGTGTTGTGTTGAAGGGCGTGGCTAATAGTAGAAGTTAAGCAGGCAACCAAGCTTTTTAATGCGAGCAGCCAAGTGGTCTTTGGCTGCTACTCTAACAGACAGCATAGTAGCTAAAATCAGCATAGTAGCTGATAGTAGCTAAAGCTAATGAGGCATTATTTTAACTGTCTTCTATTAAGTCACTTTTAATAAGATGCCTAGGTGTTGTGAAATAGGAAGTTTAGACTTTATATTGATTATAGGTCATTATATTAATTTGTGGTGTTATGGCTACATTTGCCAAAGATTACTATAGAAATCCCAAAAGGTTTGTTTTTATCTGCAAAAGAAGACTGGGGTATGTTGGTTTTGGTACTGATATTAGTGTATATTATGGATGTATATGAGGGATATTATACTGTATATGTATACAGTATTATATATGTATATTAGGGATATAAGGCCTTACTTGGTTCCAGATCAAAAAGAAAATCTATGGTTTCACCCACCTCTGCTTTATACCCACTGACGCAAAGAGGGAGAGTGGCTGCTCCCAACACGCCTACCTCTTGGGAATTAGGCTTATTATGTTGGCCTCCTAGCCATAGACCGAAAATTGCAAAATTTGGTTTGGAGCAGTGTTTTTTTTTTTTTTTGTCATTTTTTTGTGACTTGGGAGCTGTCTCCCTGTCTTAAAATGTCATTCCAAGAGACTCTTGGAGGGGTTGTTAAAAAAAGAAACACATCAAATTACAATATTACAGAAAATCTCTAAAAGTAACTGGCGGGTAGTTAGTACTGTATTTCAAGTGTCTTACAGCTATAGGAATACTTCAGTGGAAGGTAAGTGGGGCTGCCGTTTGCTTTACCAGCACGTGCTGGTGTTTTCACAGGCTCCTCCTGACAGCAGGCAATTCTACGATGAATGAAAGATGGACCAGAATATGGACCAGAACTGACCCGTCACTTGTTTGCTATCTGGATTGCTTTGCATTACAGAAAATCTAAACTTGTTTTACTATGTCACGTTGCTCCAGTGTTGGAAAGCTAATACTAGAACTAAAGATAAAACATCATTAGAACACTTTCGTTCATTTACTCATTTTCTGTTACTTCTTTATCCTTACTTGAGTCATAAGAACACTTTCATTCATTCATTCATTCATTCATTTTCTGTAACTACTTTATCCTTACTAAAGTCATAAAAACACTTTTATTCTTTAATTCATTCATTCATTCATTTTCTCTTACTGCTTTATCCTTGCTAGGGTCATAAAACACTTTCATTCATTCATTCATTCATTCATTTTCTGTTACTGCTTTATCCTTAACTTTATGGATTTTGTCATTTGTTTTTATGTTAAGCACAGGTAAAAGCCTCCAAATGATCATCCATGGTGGTGAGTTATACTGATTATTATGCAAGCTCATTTTTGAGTGTGGTATTTGTTTTTATATCATCTGGAGTGGACTTTGACAGGCTCTCTAAAGCAACCACCGCTTCCTCTGACGCCCAGATCTGCAGTCATGCTTGGCTACTCAGGGACTGCCTCCGGTGTAGGCCAAAGGTAGATGATCCATCTGGGAGGCAGGTGTTCCAGGGACACTGAGTCAAATGTGCCCATCCATCAATGAAGAACTGTCTCCATTACTACACAAGCCTGTCTGCATACCACGACTACATTTTTTCCCCCCTCTTAACAGCTGTCAGGGTGGAACTGCTCTGTATCGCAGCTGAGCTGACAGTGTTTCATTAGGACAAAACAAATGGCCTGCCGGAATCTGTCAGATTCAACAGGCTCTGCTCTGAATCCCCAGCTAGACAGACACCAGAGGATCCGTCTTTGGAAAGCAGCCTTGTGTTCTGGCGGAGGAAGATCCTTTTCAGTCCTTTACTTCTGTATGTTCCATTGCATGTGCCATTTTATTTGAATAGACTAACCCTAAGATTGAATTAAAGAAATATTGGTTTTATGAGGAAAAAATAGTCAAATATTTGAAAATCACTAACTGGAAAAATGCTATTTGCATAAGTATTCGCTTTCTGTGGTGTAAAAGCTCCTAGTTTACTCAGATAAAACATCTCACCATAAAAAGGTCACAGCTGACTCATAGTTGACATCTGCATGTTGAAAAATTCAACTTTTCAACATTTCAGTTAACTACCTTAACTTTTGGTTAGACTGCGAATCCAAAAGAAATGCAATGAAGCTGAAGGTCAAAGCATGCTAAGGAAATTAGAGCTAAAGTAATACACATCTGCAGGAAAGAGCGGCACAGTGAAATCCCACCATATAAGTGTTTGTATGTCCCAGTGAGTGCTGTGGAAGCTGCATCATACTTCCCACACACTGCCTTGACAATCAAAAAGAGGCAAACAATCTCTTTAAAGGAGCGACAGGGTTCAGTGGCTGAATCTGGAGTGAAGGTACACCAGTCAGTGATTTCCAGAGCTTCACATACAATTGGCTTTAAAATAAAAAGCCAGTGCTGAAGAGAAAAACACATCATAACATGTCTCGAGTTTTCCAGAAAGCATCAGAGTGACAGAGCTAAACTGTGCTTTTTTGTCCAAAATTCAAGATACCATGTCTGGTGTAAACCTAACGCTGCCCATTCCCTAGTAAACCAGTAACCTGCCCATTTCCAGCAGTGAAGTGTGGGGTGGCAGTGTGATGTTGTGTGAATATACAACATTCTACAATAGTTTAGAGAATGTCTTCTGGAACTGGATTGATCCATCCAGCTTTACAGATTTACCCCAAAAGAAGAATGAGTTTAGGAATCTTTCACTGCCTGAAACATGTCACACGGCATCTGACACAGAATTACAGACAGACAGTGTGAATCTGCGGCTTAGGTTGGATCCACCAGTCCCACCTTTCCCCATCCTTTCTGTGACCTTTTGGTGGTGCTGTTGTTCTGGTGTCCAAAAAGCTCTAATCATCTTAAAGTCATTTGTTAACATCAAATAAAATTATGTGACTGTCAAAGACTAACACCTCCCTCTCTTTTTGTTTGAAAGAGAGGGAAGGATTGGTCTTACCATCTATTTGTACCAGCTTCTCCTTATTTCTCATCTGGATATTTCCATTTTAAGTGATAGATCTTATAATTGAAGATTAATATAATTTATAATCTTTTAATCTATGAACGTCATATGAACAATGGGAATACTCTCATAAGAATGATTATTAAACATCTGAACAAGCGTTTTTCATATATGGATTCTTTTTTATTCATTTATTTTTATTTACATGCTGTTCCTAGCTTAGTCGACTACATGTATAATACACGGATATCTAATCTTATCCACAAGGGGCCGATGTGGTTGTACGTTTTCTGTTCTGACCAAACAGGAGCACTGTGACAGTTGTAAGACTGAAACTGATTAATTAAAGTAGCCTATTTGGCTCTGCTGATCGTTTAGAATAAAAACCTGCTACTGCACTAAGATACCTTTGTGATAAGATTAGACACTCTGGTCGAAATTTGTAAATACTATTCACTGCTGTGAGTAATGTAATTAAATTCTTAAATCTCTATACTATTTTATTGTAATATGTAAATACTATGAAAGTTTCAAAATGTTCCATTCAGTATGGAAATTAAGCTGCAAAAACAGCTTATTTTGATTTATAT
>JBBPCX010088620.1:0-25761 GCA_037974365.1 Hydrocynus forskahlii | reverse complement strand
GACTGTCGTACTTAAAATAAAATATGAACAATATAGATTCACACCAGATCAGACCACCACTCAGACTGTAAAAACTACACATACAACAGGTTCAAATTGGAATAAAATAATTCATACTATTACCATTAGACTGTACACACACTACAGATTCATACTGAATGCTGTTGGCAGTCAGTGAAATTAAGGTACTCTACTAAACCTAAGTCAGCTTGAATGGCATGATGAAGTGCCTGGAACATGCCTCCCAAGCTCTGGTGGCTTGGTGGTTTGGTTGCCCTTCCAGTCGCAGGTTCAGATCCAAGGACTGCCAGCGGCACCACTGAGGTGCCCTTGAGCAAGGAACCGTCCCCACACACTGCTCCCTGGGCGCTGCGTCGCTGGCTGCCCACTGCTTCACTTGGTGAATGGGTTAAATACAGAGAAAAAATTTCACACTGTTCACACTTTACTTTAAAACAAGTCTTACACTGCTGAAATTGACCACTACCAGTTGTTTACGTAATATCTGGACATCTACTACTCTGACATTATTTGAGTACTGGGCTATATTACAGGAAATCCTATAGCTTACCCTAAGCGCCTTTCTCCAAGTTCCTCACCAACACTGACTGCTACCTGACACCTGTGGATCAAATGTCCCACAGATCCATTGACTATCCTGCAGAATAGAGGAACAGCAACAGGCTCCTCCTCTGCTTTGTAGAGCAGCATTCTTTTCATCTCTTGGTACAGCTGAATGACCACATCATATATTTGGTGCCTAATCTACTCTCCTTTGTCTTCGGTCTGGTCTTTTTTTCTTTCTTTTTTTTTCAGGTCAGCTTTCATTCTACAACGCAGAAAGCAAACAGCTGCTACACACGTTCAAAACGAAGTTCACACAGCCTGTTGTGCCAGCCTTTATGGTGAGAAAATAGTTACATCATGCATAAAATATCCACAATCTGACTAGAATGCACTTTCTTTTGGTCATTTTTGCTGTTACTGCACACACTCAGAATTGTTATTAGTGCATTGCACACTGGAATAAAATATAACAAATAAAATAGTAATGAATAGTAAAGTATTGCCCCTTACAAATAAATAAGTACAGTGATTGTGGTTGCTACTGAAATTGGAGCTTGTAGATGTTTCAGTACAGAACAGTGTAGAAAGCATAAGGTCAGGCTATATGTAGCTGTTTAAAATTAAATCCGACCCACATGTCCATGCACCAGCCTGTCTCCTGCCACAAGTGGAATCTGGTTCATGCACTATTAGCAGCTCCATTGATTACAGGAGAGATTGAGTAGGACATGTTTTTAGGGGGCTGTAGATCAGGAAAGGTTAATACTGAGGTCTGAAGTTTGATTTGTGTGCATTTTACAACACTGACACATAAATGCACTTGTAATACTTGCAGGGTTCCTGCAGTCCTGGAAAAGTCAGTAGGTCTGGAGATGTCGTAAAATATGAATGGTTTAAAAAATGGTTGAAGAGGTTTCGAAATGTTCTTATCTGATAATGTTTTGTAGTTTTTATGCTAAATAATGAGGTTTCCACTAATTAACCCTTTAAGCACAGGCTCTTAGCAACATTCTTGATGTCTAGTTGCTAAATTTTTAACTTGGTATTGATCTTTTTTGTACGTTTTACCAACGGTTACTTTTCTTTATCCCTTTTTTTTTTGCCATTTTTAGTCTCCTTGTACTGAAGAGTTATCAGTTCAAATGAAAAGTAACAGTGCACTAAATGACATTTATCCTTTTCATGATGAATGAAAAGGATACACTTTACTTGGCATATCAGAGATACAGTCAGTACTGACCAACAACAGATAGAAAAGAAAAATGTAAAAAGAGATCTTAATATTGTTGTGGTTTATCTGGACATCAGTGTGATCAGGTGGAAAGATAACAGAGACTTTTGCTAAGGTCACCAGGTTCAGATATTTCTCCTAAGCAAAAGACCACGTGTCTCCTCTTGAGGTTTAGTAGAGATCTCAAAATCATACAAATATGCTCATCTTTAACTGCAACTAAACTCTTTTGTCCAATGATGTGGAATTGTTGGCAAATCACCATTACATTCCCTGAGTCACCAAAGAGCAACATCTGAGCAGCAAAATTTTCCTCCATTCAACTCTGGTGCTACTGCTCCCATTGTGTATGTTACCAACCTATAAAATAAAATGCACCAAGTGAAGGTTTTTATTTTATTTTGTGGCATATTGCCCAACCCTAGTACAAAAGTAGTGCCTATCGTAACAAAGTCCTTCAGGTCAGAATCAGAAAACTTGATTGATCCCTGAGGCTTATGTTATGACTGCGAATACACACAGAGACACCAAGACAAGAACAATGTAAACCATAAACCTATAAATAACTTTTTTTCAAAATCTGTAGAAAAAAACGAAATATGAAAATACATTACGACATTTTCACAAATGCTGCGTATAAATATTATAGATAAGTAACACAGTTGCGTGAAATCTAACGACAGATGGTAGTAAGGAGTATGGTATTAAACTTAGTAGAGATCGGTAGGATATGACAACTCTGCTTTCACTTCTTTTGTGAACGTAGTTATGGGAGTGTGATGAGAGATCTTTCAGAAGGTAATAGAAAACTGTGTAACTCTGTTTTTTCTGTGTGTACTGCAGGTATGGTGTGGTGGCCTGAGCCTATGGACAGGCTTACAGGTACCCAGTGCGGTCAGAAGCTTCCAGAAGACTGAAAACGGGTTGGCGGGTTCGAACAGCAGTCTCAACAGCATGGCGCAGTAGCCTGAACTACCCAGCTCCAAAACAAACAAACAAGCAACAACAAACTGCTGTGCTCCGAAGCCACCCAGCGTGTGCTGATTTAGACCCAGACGCTAACCTTAATCAGCAGGAATGCAGTAAACTTCACAAGAACCCGTGAACCTAGACTTTGCCTCCTGCTTCCAGAAACGCTCTTCCTGAGGAACATCGTATCCTGTGATGGAATGCTGTGGGGCATCATGGGAAACTGAGTCCTGCACTTGCAGGAACCAGATTAAACATGCTACTCCGCCTTCATCGACCACTACAGAAATATATTGTAATATGTTGTCAGTATATTCCAGTAAATCCAGTCATGGGGAAAAGTTGGGGCGTGGCAATTTTCTATTTACTGTTTATGTTCTGAATTAAACATATGTAGTAGACAATACATGGGACATACAGGGCATAAAATGTGGCCTGTGTAAATGCTATGACAGATTTTATATTACATGTTTTCCCAATATGCTCAGTTCAACAAATGAATACAAATGTTGCATGGAATTTAGCAAAAATACACTTAGACGTTTGACTGGGCGCGCGCCGACTTTTGCATACGACTGGAAACAGAATACGCTGCGATATATTTTCAATATATTTCTTTTTTCATGTCGGTGCCCTAGGAGAAATGCCTCTTTCTCTGTTTCTTTGTTATTATCTAAATGATGTTTGCACCAGAAACGCTAGTGGCTTTATCAGGGATTAGTTGAGTGCACTTTTTCTTTACTAATTTTTGGTTGAGTTTGTTTTAGGTTTTTTTTGTTGTTGTTGTTTTATTTTTCTTTCCTTTTTCTTATGATTTACTCCTGACATGAGTTTACTCTGGAACGAGAAACCCTGTCTCTTATTGTTTGATTTGTTGTATTATTTTATTGAAAATGTGTCATTTTGTTTAGTTAGGTGTGTTTTAATATGTATGTGTGTGTATGTAAGTGTGTGTATGTGTGTGTGTTTGTGTGTTTGTGTGAGTATGGCCTATGAGTGTGAGTGACTATTACCTCTTGTCCAATCCAGGTGTTTTTGCTTGGACTCTCAATATCCTTTCTTGCCATTTGAAATATGAACCCTGTAGTTTTTACTACTCTATGTGAAGTGATTGAGTATGAAGACCTTTGCACGGTGTAAAACAATTTCAATGCTGCTTCTTTAGTCTCCCAGTAACTCTTCTGTTTGTACAGACGTCTGCTCTGCCATGTCCACCAACATACCATTTTCAGAACGTCAGATTTTGGACCTGGACGTCACACAGCTTCCACCACTGAAGACATTTTTTTGCTTCTTTTCCCTTCTTACCTGATGCACCAGAGCGTTTTTTGGTTTGATTTGATTATATTCACTGTTGTGCATATCATAACCGTCAGATCTGTCCATTTAATAATTTATTGACTTTTTTTTTTTAGATGTCATGCAGTTGCTCAAAACCGGAAAGTAAACTAGGCTTCAGCTCTTTATGTCTATGGGACTCCTTCGTAACCTTGTTGTTGCTCCCATGGGTTTCGAACACAACACTTGGAAGGCCTTAGTAAAATGTGAACGCATCTAATATTATAACTGGATACAGAATAAACTAAAGTGTGATGCCTTGTGGCCTTCGTTTATACTATGTAGACAAAAGTATTGGGACGCCTGACCGTTACACCAACAGGGACTTGAATGACATTCCATTAAAAATAAACAGACTTTAATATGAAGTTGGTTCCCCCTTTGCAGCTACATTCGCTTCCCCTCTACTTGAAAGGCTTTCCACAAGCTTTTGGAGTTTCTATGGGAATTTTTGCCCATTCATTCTGTAAAGCATTTATAAGATGAGGCACTGATGTTAGATGAGAAGGCCTGGCTCTCAATCTCCATTCCAGTTCATCCCAAAGGTGCTGGATGGGGTTGAGGTCAGGGCTCTGTGTGGCCAGTCAAGTCCTTCCACACCAAAACTCATCCAGCCATGTCTTTATGGAGCTTGCTTTGTGCACTGGATCACAGTCATCCTGGTATAGAAAAGGTTCTTCCCCAAACAGTGACCACAAAGTTGGAAGCATGGCGTTGTCCAAAATGCCTTGGTATTCTGAAGCATTAAGATTGTCCTTCACTGGAAGTAAGGAGCGTAGGCCAAACCCTGAAAAACAGGTGTGTCCAAATAATTTTATCTATATAGTGTACAACAGGTTGACATTTATGAACCAAAGACTACTCGACTTGAGCCCTTGCAAGAGAAAACAAGACTCTGCTTCCATCTGGTGGTGTAACATTGAATCGGCAATAAAAGGGACCAAACCACACTCCCATTGCAATCCAGAAAGGGATGGTTTACATTGGTGGTCCCTGATCTAACTACCCAAACCCATACATGTGCATATTAGAGACCTAAATATACAAATCCATACTGAAAGTATGTTTCATTTGTCAAGTAGACTTATATTGTACCCCATAACACACATCAGTTAAGGTAGTTCAGTCATACACGCTAATTTGGGTAACAATGAATGGAAGTTAATAGTCACCCTTTAGCATGATATCATCTAACTGGAGACCATAGGTGTCATTGGCATTACTGGCTGAATAACTCCTTTCAGACAGAAGTTAGCCTTATCTGTTGTGCAAAATAATGTTTAGTCTCCGTCCGGTTAAACAACGGTTGGCGTTCCAACACTGTAAACCAAATAAATTCATTTAACACACTCAAACGATCCTTTTAGTTTTTTGTTTATTGACCATATTTGTTGTGAACACTACTGACTGAAAGCATGTATTTTTTAAATTATTAATATTTATTTATATTTACAGATCTGAACATCTCACAGGCAGTCTTGTTATAAGTAGAGGTGTTACTCAGCATATCGTAATAGTACAATTAGAAATAAAGGTTAAATACATTTGAAGAAGTATTTGTTTGAGCTGATCTGTAAGATCTGACTCACGTGTTTCCTCCAACACATTAAAAACACGTCATGTTCCGTAAAAGCCTCGAGTTTACCTTTAATAGTGTACGCTGTCCTCTCCAGGACACAAGAGGACAGTTTTTGTAGCCTGATCCTCACAGAAACACGCTAAACAAACACTTGGCCTCTATTAAACAGACGTCGAAGAGCAGGTTCAGTGTTTTTCTAAGAGAAAACACTGAACCTGGCCTAAGGCACAAAACCCTGGACAAGCACAGAGAATCTTAGTAATAATTCTAGTTACTTTCCACCTAAAGCGTTCGCAGTTCTGCACAGCTGAACCATTAACTTAGAATAGTTAAACAATCTGAATCTGCAGGTTTCTCTACAACAAAACATTTCTCATTAAACTACTCTGAATATCTTACGTGTCAGTCACTGAATTAGCAAGAAATATTGCAAAATGAAGAGAAATCCTCTGAGCCCAGTATTTAAGTGATGCTGCTGTGCAAAACCCAGTCATTCACTTTCGAAGAGTATTTAAGTCTCATGACTTGGTGATTTCAGGGGCCTGTCGAAAATGGGGGGAAAAAATCTGTTTTATGAAAGTAAAAAGGGTTTTTTTGCTTCCCTCTGGATTCTTGCAACAAGCAAACAAACTTGTCAGAGAACAAAACATCTTCAAGCAAAAAAAAACTTACTAATTCAAATACTGATGCTGCATATTGCCATTACATTTGATTTTCTGTCAGAAATCTGTTACTTAACGCTAATAGAATATTCCATTACTGTACCAGATGGTGGGTGGGTAGCAATATACACTTTATGGACAAAAGTATTGAGCACCAACAGGGACTCCAGTTCATCCCAAAGGTGTTGGATGAGGTTGAAGTGAGGGTTCTGTGTGGCCTAGTCAAGTTCTTCCATACTGAACTCACCCAGTCATGTCTTTGTGCAAGCTCCATAAAAAAAGGTGTGTCCCAAAACTATGTAAATGTAATACCAAGCATTTGTATTAAGTTTTAACAAATTAGCAAATTAGCAAATTCATTTTAAAAGCCATCTGTTTCTTATAACTGCTCCTACAGAGCGGTCATTTGTCAGTTTCTCCAGTGCAGATCATTTTCCAATTTTGTTACAATTTTTATCACCAAAGCGCTTCATACACATGAAGAAAGTTAGCAAAAATGTGTAACATTCTGATGGTAAATAATAAATCAAGATAAAACTCATGAATTATGGGGGAAAGAACAAGCTCTATATTATTAGCGTTTTTTGTATTATTCATAACAAGTGATCTTTTTACCCCAGCATATTTTAGTATTTAATATGTAATTTAAATGTTTTACAACAACTCTGTAAATACCCTTCTATTTACTATACTGCACATTCTCTGTCCTGTTGCTACTATTTGCACAATTATATCTATTGCTGTCTACCTCTTTTGTGCATTTTTGCACATGTAACTCTGCTTCTAGAATACAGTAATCTGTCATAATTTTTTTTCATTCAGACTAGTACTGTCGACTACATATACGAGTTTCAAAAGTAGTTTTACAAACAACTCAAACTTTTAATTCCTCTGTAAATTCCCTTCTATTTGTCACACGGCACATTCTGTCCTGTTGCTGCTATATTTGCTCAATTATATTTGTTGCTGTCTACCTCTGCTCTGCTTTTTTGTACATGTTGCTAGAATACAGTAGCCTAACTGCCATAATCCTGTATTCATTCAGACTAGTACTGTAGTTAATGTCGAATGAATGCTGCCTTGTGTTTTTCTTGCACCCCCGTTGGTCCTGTCCTGTCTGCACTTGTGTAGCCTTGTGTTGTATTTGTTTTTGTTCTTATGTTGCTCCATGGTCCTGAAAGAACATTGTTTTGTTTCCCTGTGTACTGTGTGTACTCTGTGTGTTTGTGGCTAAAACTACTACCCACCTGACCTGAAATCGCGTTTCGTACAGTTTGTCTTTTGTCGCTTACCGTCCTCTAATGCTAAGGAGGAGGCTCTCTGTCAGCTGCAGGTTAAAATGGCTTTATTATGATATTTATCATTTCTGGAGATATATTTGGTTCATCTCTGATGAGTAAGTTGACCTCAAGACTAATTACTAGTGGTAGTTTATTCTCTTGTCGTCTCTGTGTGGTGTGAAAGCTGCAGTAACAGTAACAGTGCTAGCTGGTTATGTGTAGCTTGTCTGCCTGTTTGTATTTGTTTACGCTGCTGGTTGTGTATACGCTGCTGTTTCATATTTTATATTAACATTTACAGCATATATACTAATATTTAACGATATTACACATTACACTCTGGATTCCATATCCTCACTGAAATGCACTGTAAATACACCATATGGAGAAAACATCGGGACACCTCTTATTGATTGAATTCAGGTGGTCCCTTATTTCCAGTGATGGGCAATCTTAATTCTTCAGCATACCAAAACATTTAGGACAACGCCTTGCTTCCAACTTTGTTGACACAGTTTGGGGAAGAACCTTTACTATCCCAGCAAGACTGTGTGCCAGTGCCCAAAGCAAGCTCCATTAAGACATGGCTGGATGAGTTCAGTGTGGAAGAACTTGACTGTCCCGCACAGAGCCCTGACCTCAACCCCATCCAACACCCTTGGGATGAACTGGAACGGAGATTATGAACCAGGTCTTCTAATCTAAAATCAGTGCCTGACCTCACAAATGCTGTACAGAATGAATGGGCAAAAATTCCCACAGAAAAACTCCAAAATCTTGTAGAAAGTCTTCCAAGTGCAGTATTATAGTATATGTGTTTGAATGCAATGCAATGTAATGTTGGTGTAATTGTTATTCGTCCCAGTACTTTTGTCCACATAGTGTAGGTGTTAGTGGTAGAGCTCCCTCAGTCTGGAAAACAATCTCTGTCACAGGCAGCCTGAAGATTCCCATCAGGTCCTAAAAACATTTTGTTTCTCTTCCTGCATGATTGTTTTCATTGCAGAGCTAAATGCCACCAGGACAGTCTGACTACAAGTATGGTGAAGGAGTCAACCTTATGGCACTGCCCCCCTATATGGTCGCATGCACCCCGGCGCCCCCATGCCTAGAATCAACAAGACTGTGGTACTGGGCCTGCTCATCGCAACCAGTTCCATATTCCTCTTGTTTCAGCTGTACTACTACAGGCAGTACGCCTCGAAGGTGAGCAAACACTGGAAAAGCTGGCAAAGGCAGTTCTGGCTTTTTTTTTTTTTTTCAATATTTAGAATAAAAAAATCCTTGAGATGCAAACTCATTCGTAGTCATTTGGTGTGAAATAGCTATTGGTAAAGTAATTTAATGACTTAGACTTTCTTTGCATGGATGGTGAGGTGAACCAGAGGTTGTGAAATTTTGCCATTTTATTCACTATCCAAACTTTTTGCCTTATAACAGCCTGTACGTGCCTCGGATGCATTTTAATAAATATATTTAAGGCCAAAGCAGTGCATCAAGTAGCCTTGATGTGAGGGATCTGAATGTCTCGTCCCTATCATCACCACTGTGAAGTTTCTCTTTTTCACATCTAACTGCTCTGAATGATTGTTTTGTGTCTTCAGTGTAATTATGTAGAAATGTTAAACACCACTGGGACAGACTGATAATAATAATTAATCATCAGTGGCAATTTGGAATGGCCTGATGTTGTTGCAAGAAATGATCTGATTTAGTGACTTGCCTTTTTTGTAGAATGGGCTTCATGTCTTGAGTGGTAAAGGCTACCCGGCTGGGAAGGAGGCGCAGTGGGTGAGTCAAATGCATCATCACAGAACATTTTTCACACAGGGTTGTATAATATTGCAGAAGTTTACTTACACCAATTTAAACAATCTTATAATGTTCCATAGACATTTGAAACCATTATGTAATATTTTTGTCTTCTGTTCATATCAGCGTCCTGTTCCTTTCTTTGGACTTCATTGACTGGTGTTTGGGCGACTTAATGAATAACCTATGCCTTGCATTTTTAGCTTGTGAATTTTTATTCTCTCCAAATGCAGCATGTAGTGAAGAAGTTTCTTGGCCTGGCCCATAAGTTCAGCCTGCCTGTGTTTGTGGTGGATAAGGTCTCCCTGAGCCTGCTCTCGCAGGACACTGTTCTGCTGAAGGACAGCAAACTCAGAGACCCCCACTGCACCTTCCTCTGCACACACAGGGACTTCATCACCTTTGGCTTGCTCGGAAACCTCTGGAAATATGATGTAAGTGTTTTAGCTGTGTGGAGGAATCACTGTGCTGTACTGCAGTGTGCTCAAACTCGTGTTCTCATGTTTAAACAAAGATTTTGAATATTTACCCCCACAGAGTGTCTAAATTCAAGGGTCGCTATCTTGGAAATCTGAGTTTGCCTCACTTTTTTGTGATGAGAGAGTTTGATGCAGTGTGTGAATGCTGTTCAAATTTCATCCATATAGTGTTCCATTCATCCATATAGTCCACAAATGGAAACTAAGCTAAGCCATCCCGTTTTAAACTAATTACTTTTGTGATGTCACAAAAATCAAAATCTGTGACTCATTTTGTATATTATGTTTTATTATTTCCCCTAAGTGTTACAATAATTATGCATTAAAATGAGTATATTAAAGTGTGTTCTCTGTTGACGATGTGTACTTATTTTCACGTAGCAAAAATCAAACTAGGGTTGATCACATTTTTGCATATGACTTTATAAATGATTAAAAAAAAATGTAATAAAGAGATGTCCATTCTACTGTCAGATCTCAAAGAGCTTTGCAGTAAGGGTATAAAAATGCACTGTTTTAAGTTAATGGGAGATCCGAGATTTACAGTCCTGCTTCTCACGTAGGCCAGTCTGCTGGATGCAGCCGAGGAGCGTGGCTTGGAGCTGTTGGAGATTCGGGGGAAGGACCCCCGCCTGGTTAGCATGGATGACCTGATGGGCAGCGAGATCCCTCTGCATCTCCTTTTCCGCTTCAATAGCCGGCTGGTGCATGTGGTCGTGATGTACGAGCGAAGTGGGAACTACTTGTGGAACGGACCCCTACGGCTTAAAAGCAGTATGGACCGCACATTCGCCCCTTTCAGGAAACTGGACTTCGGCCGTTATGCAGGGGCTTACGACAGGTACCACGTTAATGAAAATACAAAATATAGTACAAAACTGCTCTTTCTCGATCAATTTGTTTTTCCAAAAAAACGATACTTCTACATTAAGGTTATAAAGCATGTAAAGGTCTGTGAGACACACCAGTATAGTCATAGATATCTGACATATATTTTTCAGGTATTATTTCTCTAATTATGGAGCCATTTTGTTCTACATTATGCAGTAGATATGAATATAAGGAAAATGTTTTCCTTCTGTAGTTTGAAAGCGCATGTTGCTGTCATAGCCAAAGCTCTTTTAGTAGAAGGAAAACACACACGTGTGTGTGTGTCTGTGTGTGTATCACTGGCATAAAAAAATTGGTAACTGTCATAAAAAAACTACAGTGAGATTTTTTAGTGCATTTACGTGTTTTTTTTTTTCCAGGCCAGAGCTTATTCTGACGACTCTAGATGGGCTCGATGTGCGGATTCCCAAAAACTTCTCTCGCTTCCTCAACGAACAATCCAGCAGCCGCTTTCTGGAATGCAGATACAGAGAAGCCGCAGCCTTCTACCAGGTTTCAATCTCAGTCACTATATTCCGAATGTGGAATCTACTCCTGCATGTTCCTGAACACCAACCTAAAAACCTAATAGGTTTGAAAATGGTCTCTGATTTATTTATTAATTTATCTTACTGTGTACTGAGTTTTAACCCAGAATGTCTCTGCCCAGCTGTACCCAGACGATACATCTCCAGAGGCAATGGACTTCAGGATGAAGGCCAAGAGTCTTCTCCACCTGGCTGCTCGAGTTCTCTCTGAGCTTCAGGTCCCGTTCTGGTTGAGCAGCGGCACTTGTCTTGGTGAGGATACCCAGTGTCGGTATTGGGGCATTAAAGGGGAGGGGAGGTCAATTCTAGAATGAGCAACAGAATTGCTCTTATCATTACATAATATAAGGTGCCTTAAATTAGGTCACATGATAACAGTACCCACTTGTATCCTAAGGATAATGTCAGATTGTATTGCAATTTGTTTGCGAACTTTTTTCTGTTTTGAATCCAGAATAGGTCATCTGTATGATTCTTGTAGATCCGATGAAGCGTTTCTCAATATGCCTTCTTTTCTATGCTCGTACATTAGTGCCTATTAGATTCTTTTCTGAATGGTAATATATATGTGGCCACACATACAATAGCTGTCTACATACCAAAAGATAGCAGGTTCACACAAATGCCATAATGTGTGACACTGCTGTTACGAAATTGCTACTTTCAGTCAGACTCTTCTCCTTTTTGAGAGTATTGGGAGGTAGAAGTTTGTTTTATTTTTAGATTTTTTTACCCTTTTTTTGCAGGTTGGTTCCGGCAATGTAACATCATTCCCTACAGCAAAGATGTGGACCTTGGAATCTGGATCAAAGATTACAGGCACGACATCACGCAGGCCTTTCAGAATGCTGGACTTCCGCTGAAACACAAGTTTGGAAAGGTATGGCAAATCTTCGTCTTAAAATGAAAACCAGTGATTTCTGAATTGAGGCTTTTCAATCTCCCCTGAAAACTCTATGAAGGGGTAGGGTTTTTTATTCCTCAGGATGGCCATTTCACCATTTTCACCATTGATGCAAATTTTCTATGATATTTAGTAATTATTTACAAATATCCTAGACCTGTAGTATTTAGCTACAAAACCCTGCTCACATTAATGCAGTCTTTACTTTTATATGTGCAGATAGAGGACAGTCTCGAGCTCTCCTTCCAAGGCTTGGATGTAAAACTGGACATCTTTTTCTTCTATGAGGATGGTGACATCGTTTGGAATGGAGGCACGCAGGCAAAGAGTGGCAAGAAATTCAAGTAAGTGGATTTGCCTAATTGCATGGTGTTGCTTTTAAAAGTGGGTTGGTTACTGGAAGAAGATACAGTGATACCCTATACCATAATAATATATAGGTCGGCCGATATATTGGGCTGGTATTTAGCATTTTTTACAATATTTAGCATTTTTTTAGCCCAGTTTTGCTGCAGTACACGTGATCCATGCTGCTGCTTCTGCAGGACCTCAGCCACAAGTTTTGCGAGTTTTCTAAAATCTGAAATTCTGATATCTGTGTGTGTGTGTGTGGGTGTGTGTGTATATATGTATATGTATATATATATGTGTGTGTGTGTATGTGTGTGTGTGTGTGTGTGTGTATTTATATATACACACACACACACACACACAGTATGTTCTAAGAGCACCTGCGTATAGTGAAAAAATGCCTTGTTGTGTTGTGGTAAAACAAATGCCTAAAAATGAACTCTAAATATGCTCCCAAAACACTTTAATTTCATTTTAAACTCAGTTTAATGCATTACCCTTAAAGAAAATGTAAAGGTAAACCCGTATTCGCCTCTTCTAACTTAATTTACAGTACTAAAAAATACTGGGCTTTAAGAAGGACAAGACGAAAAACAAGACAAACACTGAGATGCTGCACTGGGGAGATTCTGGTCTGCAGCTGCCACAGACACTGCAAATGGAAGCAGCAAGGAGAAATAAATAATCAGAATCAGAAAACTTTATTGATCCCAGTGGAAATTGCTTAAAACCGGGTGGCTACCGCTAGCTCCGTTAGCATTAGCAGCGTGCAGCAAGCCAAAACAAAGACTCGTACACAAAAGAAACGTTGAAATAACACTCTCTCTACCCACATGTTTAGACAGGGCACAGCTTACTACTACTAAATAAACTGAGATAACTGTTGAAAATTGGGGGAAAAAGACAAGAAGACAAGACACAGAGCAGTCACAACTTGCTGCAGCGCACTACATAACGTTCTTGGATTGGCTACTTTCAGACCTACCGCATCTAAGTACTGCGGTATTTTACCATCTCAAGATGTGCTTTCTATATTTATACAGTTATATTTTATATGGAAATGTAGCTGAATTTACATTCATATTACGAACATTTGTGTTTCCTGCACGACAACCTGCAGCTCTTAAACTGAGAATACTAAGAACTTCCAGTGAGGGATGGGTGGGGTGAAGAAGACTCTGGGACTGGATAAAGAGATTAAAACTAAAGATTATTTGCACTCTCCTTTTTGTATTGTTGTTTACAATTTTATCTTCCCTTAGGAATAGTTTGTAACTTGAAAACTTTGTTTTGTTTGCAAATGATTAGTCAAGTTCAAATGTTATATATTTATTTACTTTTTAGACATTTATAGTTTTATTTATTTTTGTATTTGGTTAGTCAGTGTTAAATAAATGTTGAGAAATTTCTTTGTTATTCTTAGTGTGATATTTTAATACACAAACAGAGGGAGAATGTCTAATTATTGGCCAAAAAAATATCAGCAGCGTATATCGGCCATCGGCTGACCCTGACTTCTAAATATCGGCATTGGCATCAGCTTTAGAAAAACCCATATTGGTCTACCTCTAGTATAATATCTAATAAGTGTATATGGTTACTGTCTTTAAGTCACAGTGGAATAAATACTTTGACCCTAACAGTGAGGAGACTCGTGGAGGACGTTTTGCTGGCGCGCTTTGGGGGCAGTTGTCTCCTTGGAGGGAAAGGCCACTGCAAATCAATACAAGTTATTCTTGCGGGTGAAATTTATCCTGTGCTGAAACATTGATCCTGTTGGGAGTGGTATGTTCCTTCCACAGGGCACAAGGGGTTGTTGAATAGTTTGATTAGAGTGAAAGTGTTCATATGCCCTGGCCTTTGCAGTCACCAGATCTCAACCAGCTTAAAAAACCTACACAAAAGTATTGGGACACACCTCTTAATTATTGAATGCAGGTGGCTCCGTACTTCCATTGAAGTGCAGTCTTAATACTTCAGCAGACCAAGACATTTTGAACAACGCCAAACTTTGTGGACACTGTTTGGGGAAGAACCTTTTCTATTCCAGCATGACTATGCCCCAGTGCTCATGGCTGGATGAGTTCGGTGTGGAAGAACTTGACTGGACCACACAGAGCCCTGAGCTCAACCCCATCCAACACCTCTGGGACAAACTGGGACAGAGATTTTGAGCCAGGCCTTCTCATCCAACATCAGTGCCTGAGCTCATAAATGCTCTACAGAATGAATGGGGCACAAATTCCCACAGAAACTCCCAAATCTTGTGGAAAGACTTCTAGAAGAGTTGAAGCTGTTATAGCTGCAGAAGGGGGACCAACTCCTTATTAAAGTCTATGTGTTTGAATGCTTTTGCCCATATGGTGTGAGAGATTTTAGCGTGTTAAACACATGCTGACTCTCTGCCACCATAATCAAAACACTAAGGGAAGGTCTTTCTGTATCTTGCCTCTTTGCAGGTATGTGTTCCCCCGGTTCAGCTTGTGCTGGTCAGAGCTGCTGGAGCTGAAGGTCAGAGTGCCCTGTGAAACTCTGGACTATGTGATGGCCAACTACGGGCCGGACTGGAATGTTCCCGTAAAGACCTGGGACTGGAAAAGCTCTCCGCCCAACGTGCAGGAGAATGGGGTGTGGCCTATCAAGGAGTGGGACGACGTCATCCAAGTCTTTTGAAGCATCGCAAGCGTATCAGATATCATTTTCTTCAGTAAGCTACTACGTTTACAGTCATATTTGCATTCTGAAGTGTTAAAACTGGTTGATTCAAACATACTACTGTGATGTGAAAGGCAGAGGCAAAGTTGGACCTTCATATAAAGCTCACTTTATGTACAACTCAAACAGATGGTGTCGCGTTTCCACTGATAATGCTTTGACGCAGCTAAAGGCAGAGGTACAAATATATATCGTGTGCACAGTCATTTTTACAAGACTACTCCAGTGTTTTGCAATGAACATAAAATCTTGATCTGTAGTGCTGCTGTTCACAGTGCCAGAATGGATACAAAACTAATTTAATCTGTACAGATGTGTGTGTGTGTTGCGGTCCAGTATGCGAATATACATTGAGAGTATGTTGAGAATGAGTGCAATATAACTACCAAACCGACTGCTGACTTACTACTGTTCAGTTTGTTCAGTAATGTTCAGTTTTGTTTTTACCCAATAAAACCTCCCATGTAAGACTGAAAGATTGTGGTGGTGTTCTTCCTTAAGGTTGTTCTTTCCAGCACCAGTCCAATAGAGTCACTTCCTTCTTTCAAAATATGGCTCAGAATATAATTCCTCTTTTGAGACTATTATAGTCACATGCAAAGTTAGCAGCCATTAAACATACAAGTAAACACAAGCAATATATATCTCACCATGTTGAGTTGAGACTCACTATCTTGTCATCTTCCAGATCCCAGTGGTTTTGAGAAGACACCTTTGACTTATAGAATAAGGATTTTAGGGATTTACTAATACATATTTTAAATTATTCACTATTTGGACAAAGGTATTGGGACTCACCTGTTTTTCAGGGTTTGGGCAGGTCCACCTTACTTCCAGTGAGGGGCAATCTTAATGCTTCAGTATACCAAGACATTTTGGACAACGCCATGCTTCAAACTTTGTGGACACAGTTTAGGGAAGAACCTTTTCTCTTCCAGCATCACTGTGCCCCAGTGCACAAAGCAAGATCCATAAAGACATGGCTGGATGAGTTTTGGTGTGGAAGAACTTGGCTGGCCACACAGAGCCCTGACCTCAACCTCATCCAACACCTTTGGGATGAACTGGAACAGAGATTGCGAGCCAGGCTTTCTAATCCAACATCAGTGCCTGACCTCATACATGCACTACAGAATGAATGGACACACATTCCCACAGAAACACTCCAAAATCGCGAAGAAAGAAGAGTGTGTAAGGTGTTACAGCTGCAAAGTCTATGTATTTGTATGCAGTGTCCTTAAATCATGGTTGGTGTAATGGCCGACCGTCCCAATACTTTTGTCCATATATATACATGCATATCTCGCCTGTCCCTCCTACTCCGGCAGGAAATACCTTCCCTAAAGAAAGAAAGCAAAACCATGCAGACGATAGTAAACTAAGTGAAGGAGAGAGAGAGGGAGAGAGAAGCTGAACCAAAACTGAGAGGAGAGTGAAAGTGTAGAGTGAAAGTGCAGAATGTTCCTACTCCGGGTCTTTTTTCTGCTCCTCGTGCTGGTTGTCGGCTCGCGCGGGGGTCGTGTGCTGGTGGTCCCCGGAGAGTACAGCCACTGGCACAACATGCGGGTGATCGTGGAGGAGCTGGTGGAGAGAAACCACAGCGTCAGACTTCTCAGGATGTCCTCCTCCCCGTCCATCCAGCCCGACGAACCGTTCGATTTCATGTCCTTCCACGTGCCCATGAAGGATCACGAAGTCCACGCGCTCTCCGAGGAGATGATCCGTCTGTGGATGGACGAGGCTCACACGTCCTCCAGGCTGGAGATGGCTCGCAAGATCTTCGACCTAACCTCGAGAATACAGGCTTTTCAGATAGTGGGCTGCAACGCCATGCTAGGCAACAAGGAGCTGTTGGCCTCTTTAAAAGCTGAGAGGTTTGACGTGCTGCTGTTTGACCCCATGCTGCCTTGTGTGGACCTCCTGGCTGAGATCCTCCAAGTCCCCTTTGTCATTTCCATCAGACTGTTTTTGGGGTACTCCCTGGAGAGGATGTGTGGTCAGATGCCAGCCCCACCGTCCTACGTGCCTATTTCTCCTGTCCAGCTCACAGACCACATGAGCTTCACCCAGCGCCTCTACAACTTCTTCCTCTACTGCTTCTACACTGTGGCCTTCCAGGTGTTCACCATGGGCTCCTTCAACCAGTACTACAGCCAAGTTCTGGGTAAATAAGTGGATCAGAACGCAAACACCACGTCTGACCATTGACCACATCTTTGAAGCCTTTCAAGAGTTTAATGGCCTACAGTGAAGCCCTCATTCCAGTGTAAATTCTTATGTAATACGAAAAAGTACTTCACAATACTCTCCCAGTACTCAAAGTACCCTCAGAGTACTTTCCCTCACAATGGCCTTACATTTCCAATAGTTTTACATTCACTCAAAATAGTTTATATTCACTCAAAATAGTTTTACATTCACTACTCCCAATAGTTTTATATTCCTTAACAGTAGTTTTACATTCACTCTCAATCATTTTATTCCCTCACAATAGTTTTATATTCCTTAACAATTTCTTGTTTTACTTTTTCACACTTTTACATTTCCAGTTGTTTTACTTTCCCTCAGAATAGTTTTACATTTTCTCACAATAGTTTTACATTCACTCACAGTAGTTTTTACATTTCCTCACTATAGATTTACATTCCCTCAGAAGAGTTTTACTTTTCCACACATTAGTTTTACGTTTCCAATCGTCTTACTTTCCCTCATGCTAGTTTTACAATTCCACACCATAGGTCTACTTTCCCTCACAGCAGTTTTAGATTTCGTCATGATAGCTTTACATTTTCTCATAAGTTACACCTATTTTTACAATAATTTGACATTTTCTCACTATACTTCTGCATTCCTTCACAAGTTTAAATTCCCTCATCATAGTTTATCATTTCCCCACTTTAGGTTTACTTTCTCTCAAAATAATTTTACGTTTCTTCATCACAGTTTTACATTTTCCTCATAAAGGTTTTACAAGTCCCGTGGTTTTACATTTCCTCACTGTAGATTTATATTTTCTCACTATAGGTTTACTTTCTATGACAGTAGTTCTACCTTCCTCATAATAGTTTTACGTTCCCTCACAATAGTTTAACATTTTCCTCACAATTGTTTTATATTTTCTCACAATAAGAATTTATTGTCAATGTCAGTGTCAATGTCAAGTTTATTTATATAGCACTATTACAACAACAGAGTTGATCGATGTGCTTTATTGAGCAACTGTTTCAAAATTGTCAGTCTACTAGAAATAAATCTGTTGCTGTAGCATAAGCTAAGTAAAATAAAACCGTAAGAGAGTGGCAAGCTCTGACTTAGAAGAGGTTGCCTTTCCTGAAATGACATTAATCTATGGTATGGTTGTAGAGTCATAGAAATCAAGAAAACTCAGGAATTAAAACGATTGTCATTTCATCCTAGATTTTACTTAAATATTCAAGATTTGGTGTCATTTAAGTGTAAATGTAATTTCTGATATAAGCAGGTAGGTTCAGGTCTGATTTGTCATATATAATACACGATGGTGATAATTATTATTAATTATATAAAACAGAAATGTATAGTGAGTGCTTTTCCTATAGCTGGAGTTGAGTGTGTAGTGGCATTAGAACACACAATATTCCTGTAAAACAGATATACCACAGTGTTATTACTTACACACTAAAAGTAATAACTACAGTATGTTTTATATGTACGGTTCATATGTCAAACCAATACTAATCTTTGTATTTAAAACTAAGGTCAAATTTAAATTTAATGTGTTGTTAAATTTGAGTTTAACACAAGCTGAGACACCTTATGAAAAGCACGTAATTTGAAGGCAAAATAAAATATTTGCAAGGGAGCGTGAAACATTTCCAGGAGAATGCAATGGTGATACTTTTTTTCCTGCCATGGACTATTGGAGTAGAAGTTAATCTGCTAGACAGATTAGTCTGCCAGTTTATTAGGTACGTTCACCTTGTATATGCATTTGATGGCTGTTTTATCATCAACAGTCTACAGTGTAGGTGCACTCAGTAGGTGCACACGCTAAAAAATGACATTCACAGTTGCATTGATTTTGGTAGGGATGGTATGATTTTGTATTGACTTTGCACAATTGCATTGATTTTGGTTGGGACAGTTAACAGATCTCGCTCTTTACTGCGCAGCTCACCTCCATGACCCAGTGTTTCTAACATGACTGGCTTTTCCTGCTAATGTGTGAGAGGCTGTATCTACATCTGTAGACACACATGTAAGATGCAGGATGGGTGGTAAACCCTTGGAGTGTGTGTGTGTGTGTGTGTGTGTGTGTGTGTGTGCGTGTGTGTGTGTGTGTGTGTGTGTGTGTGTATGTGTGTGTTTGGCAATTAGATTAATTTAGTTATTGTCATTAGAATCTGATGTTGAGACTGATACTGCATATCAATACTAATACTTATCAGTACTCTTGTTGATATTAGTCTTCATAATTTGGGGCAAAAAATAAGATCACATAAAAAGATGTGAAGGGATATAACAGTTATTAGTGTAATTGCAATACGTTTTATTATTGTTTTTATTCCACCTTTTTTGGTGCCACTTCTTGTCCATATCTAATTTTGTCTGTTAATATCCCCTGCAGTGCGCCTGTGTTCAGATTTTTGATCGGTCGGTGAGGGGCCGTGTATTGATCATTTAAGAAATAGATTTTTGTGGTCAGTCCCCTCTGTAATAAATGGGGAGAAAGAGAGGATGGTCGAGTCACCTTCAAAATGTGTGCCGACGAGAGATTCTGTGACATCACAGCTAAGGGGCCTAGAGAGAGTCAAAAAGCGGAGAAACACAAATGCAGAGAAACAAACGTGGAGCAAAACACAGCAGACTCAAACAGACAACAAATGTCTGATGGTGATGTTTAGGGCATCCCTCCTGTTGACCTGATCCAATCTAGCATACCATTTGAAAACGGAGCTATGTTAAAATTAATGCTGGGCAATGATTAAAATTTTAATCACAATTAATCGCTTTGATATACGCAAAATTAAAAAATTCATTGCACACTTCTGTTTTTAAAGTACTGCTACATGAACAAAAGTGCAATAACATTTGGTTTGCAAACACTTTAAACAAATAAGGAGCTTTTTAACAGCAGTGTTCCCTTTAACACAGTGACACAGCTGCAGTTCAAATATTTCTGTAAATCTCAACTTAAACATTAATGTAATCAAATCCAATATAAAACCAAAGCTATTTGCTACTGCAGGGCATTCACGTTTTATCTGGTTTGTTATAGAAAAACGAGTTCCAGAGCATTACAGCAGCTGCAAAGAAGGACCAATTTCATATGAAAGTCTGTGTATCTGAATGCAGTGACATTAAAGTCCCTGTTGTTGGTCAGGTGTCCCATTAGTGTGAACACGTACGTAGTTTGACGAGATACTTCTCCATGGACCACGGTGCAACATATATCAACATTCATACAGTGTTTTCCAGTTCCTGAGGCACACCGACCTGCACATCTGAGCATTTTCACTGCTTCCAACACATGTTATCCAACTAATCAGCTGATTATCAAGCCCTTACTGTGTTGACATGGGTTTGATGAAGAAGGGAAGGCACTAATAGGACCTATACTCATATCGTTTTAAGTGTCTGCCATGTTTGCCTAAAACAAACTATATTACAGCATACAAAAACTCGCCATCTAACATTCTTCCTTATTCCACATGCTACATCTTCTACACGCAAGTTAGATGCAGTAGGTATTGTAAGTGTAGTGGCAGTAAATCAACAATGCAGTGAAATATGTACTTTTAATACTTAAGTATTTTTGGAAGTAAGTACTTCAGTACTTTGACTTCAGTGAAATTTGACAGTATGACTTTCACTTGTATTGGAGTAACTTTTGACTAGTGGTATTTGTACTTTCACTTAAGTAATGAAGTTAGGTACTTTGTCCGCCTCTGTTTAAGATATATGACTTTCAGATGAAGTGTGCTGTACAAGACAAAGTTAAAGACTCAGGTTTGATCCCACAACCTTCTTTTTTTGAGACCATAGCTTAAACTGTGATCTACAGAGCTTTTTGGATATTTGACTTTCAGATGAAGTGTGACATGTAAGACTTGGGTTTGATCCCATGACCATGTTTCTGAAGCCACAGCTTAAACAAGTGAGCTACATGACTTTACAAGCAACCCTGTTTTTTTCTATATGTATCTTTCAGATTCCTAAATCATCTCAGCTGAAGACTGAGTTTGAAATGAAAAAATATAAAGACAAGTAATTGAACTGAGCCAATGGCCCAGTGATAACCTTCACTTAAAGCAGGAAGACTGCAAGCCCTTTACCTTCTGGCTCTCATAAACAATCTATTGTTCCATCTAAGCCCCAATCCAAGGGTGCCAAACCTGCAGACATAGACATTTTCTCTCCCTTAACCATCTGAGTTCAGCTCACAAAGGCTTTACCGACTCACTGATGAGTTTAATCAGGTGTGGTTAATGAGGTTCAAATTTACATGGACAAATTAATACTAAAATCCAGAAATCCATTACATCTTAGTTAAAAGAGTCTTTGGAATATTACATCAATGATGTGTAGCTATGATGTTTACATAAAAAGGTCAAAAGCCCCAACCAGTTTGCTGACATTAAATTAAGTAGGCAGAACTCTGTTAGTTTAATGTGAGCTACTAATATTTAAGTTCAACTGATGATATTGAAATGAACTGGCTGGATGTTACTCAATGCTGTGATGGGTCAATTGCCACCACCTTTCCTTATTTTCCACACAAACCTGCAGTGGGGGTTCTACAGCTAACATGAGTCTCTAATAACTCGTACACTGCTGAAAAATCATCACTCATTTAAATGAGTGGAAACATCCCTGATTTTTGCAGATTTTATTGTAAAGGTTATTCTAATTCATTTATATGCAGTAGCATTAGAACTTGACTATGCCTCCCTGGACTGATCTGTGTAACCGAGAGGGCCACAAAGGTGAAAATATTCATCAGTTATGAGACAGTAAGATATGCCTAGGGGCCACTTTTTGTGCTTAAAAAGTCCAATATATATATATACTGGCACTAAGGGGACCTGGTTTTAATGCATACACATAATTGAAAAAATACTGGGTGGACCTAAAGCGTGGCAGGCAGCTGGAGTCGGTAGGTGATAGGGATTATACGGTGCGTGATCTTGTATGGGCCGATTTTTTTAGTCCGACTCTGGCAGCCCGGTGACAAAATCCAGTGCGATGTGTGACCAGGGCTGATGAGGGACAGGCAGAGGTTTAAGTCTGATTTGGAGTCTTCGCCCTGGCACACATCGCACATGCCTGGACGAATTGTCTTACATCATCGTCCAATAAAGGCCACCAGAAGGCTGAAACTTGGTGTCCTCTTAGTCCCAGGATGGCCTGCGATGGCGGAACAGTGTCCCCAGTGAAAGACCTCAGACTGTACTCCGGTGGCCACAAAGAAGCGCCCAGACGGAGTGGCTGCCAGAGGAGGTTCCAAGGCATGTGCTTGGTGGACGTGATCCTCCAGCTTCCATTGCAGAGGAGAGATGATAACTTGTGATAACTGTGATGAAGAGTAGGCACAACCGATGAAAAGCTTTGATGGTGACACCCGTAAGATGAAATCCGGTCCAGCTGGGCTTGGTGAGAGTGGCAAGAAGCGCTGCCACCGAACTGAAGCCCTGGATAAAGTGTTGATAGAAATTAAAAACCCCAGAAAGCACTGAAGCTGCTTAAGCATTTTGGGTAGGGGACAATTTCACACAGCCTCCAACTTCTGGGGATCCATGGCCACACCCTTTTCTGATATCACAAACCCCAGGAATGTAGAGGAGATTTTCCCAACTTACAGCACAGCTGGTGGACCAGGAACCTCTGAAGAACCACCCTCACATGCTGGACATGCTCCTCTGAGGTCCTGGAGTAGATTAAGATGTCATCTAAGTAAATGTAAGCCCAATGGCCCAGCATGTCCTGCAACACATAATTTATGTTGTGAGCACTTTGCTCTGAGAGCACTCTCTGAATAGAGTAAAGATTCCCTCCTAGAATCCACATTTTCACACATACACAAGTCAGAGATAACTGGAGTACTTACAGTCCAGAAGAGATGAGCGGTACTAGGGCAAGGTGATGACCTCCTTGATGTTGGCTTATACACCATGTGATGTGATAACTTCCGATTCCTCTTACGTCACTTGACCTGTGTGCGTGACACATTTATTATACAGTAACCCCCTGCTTTTCTGCGGATCAGGAGTCACAGAATCAGTCTAATGCATATTTTTTCTGAAAACCTAACTGATAATTGTACACGGAAATCCCCACAATAACACAGAAATTACAAATATTCTCCACGGTTTTTTTTTTTGCTTTTTTCGTGGTAATATGTTTTTGACACATTTTTGTTATAAATTATTAAGAAAAATATAATTTACAAATTTTGTAACATAAAAAGTAATCTGAATAAAAAAATTTCCAGTTATTGGCTGCTGCCCTCCTGTTCTCATGTGTCACGCTCCTGTTTTGCTTGCTCTGGCAGGACACGCAGAGGCAGAACTCCATTCTCTAGGCTTCTTTATTCACAGTGCTCAAAACAACAAAAACCTGTCACAAGGGCCGATAAGCTTACAACTACAGCAAAGGAACACAACAGAAGGTAATGTGAGCGGTGAACCGACAACCCAACAAGGTTCAAAGGAAACTTAAATACCCAAACCTAAACACAAAACAGCTGCTGCTATTAATACCTCATCCCTGGCCAGCCGAGGCACAGGGATGAGGCCACACCGAGTGTCAAAATAAAAATACAAAACTTAACTAACAGTGGCCTCTAGCGGCCACTGACTCACAGTAACGCCCCCCCAACTGTGCCACCCTGTCGGGGAAGTCCCTGGGCTCTGCTGACATCCCCCCCCTCAACAGACACACCACCAGGACGTCAGGCGGTCCAGGACCCCGGCAACAGGTCGGCAATGATGGTGGTGACCTTAGGTGCCAGTGCCACGGCAGGAGCCGGGGCCTCTGGGGCAGGAGCAGGTGCCACGGCCGGAGCCAGGCCTCTGGAGCGGGAGCCATAGCCAGAGCTGGGGCTTCTGGAGCGGGAGCCACGGCCGGAGCCTCAGGAACTGGAGTGGGAGCCACGGCCGGGGCCTCAGGAACTGTAGCAGAAACTGGAGCGGGGCCTCAGGATCTACAGCGCTAACCATGGCCGGGGCCTCAGGAACTGGAGCGGGTGCCATGGCTGGAGCCGGGTCCTCAGAAACTGGAGCAGGTGCCATGGCCCGTGCTGGGGCCTCAGGAACAGGAGCCGGGACAGTAAGTTGAGGCTGCAGGGGTGCTAACAAGGGCTTTAATGGCTCCACTTAAAGGTGAAGTGGCCCCTCTAAGGGGCCCAGCAGGTCTACTAAGGGGCCTATGGGCTTTGAAAAGGGGACTACTGGCTGTGAGCAGGGCATTAAAGGCTCTAAACTGGGGATTAAAGGCGCTGAACTGGGGGCTAAAGGCTCTAATGAGGGGACTAACCATCTCGGAGCCACCACCAGCTGTTGCATGCCCTGAGGGGAAGCCTTGTGGCACGGGGGCGGAGCTGCATGGCTCAGGAGCGGGGAGATGGGCTGCGGAGCCTCGAGGAGAGGTGGGCCTGGCTGCATGGCCTTGCAGAGCTGTTGTTGGTCGACAACCACGACCAGCATAGCAACCAGCCCCGTGAGCCTCTCCAAATGCCTCTCGTTCTCCGCTACCTCCTGCTTCAGGGTCCTCGGAGCCAGCGGGAGGTCCGGAAGATCACCCAAGTCTGACGTCCTCGCCTGGGTGCTCAAGGCGGGCTTCCTTGCCTGCTTCCTCCCCACTGGTTGACGGGCTAGCCAGTTGGCTTCTCTGTTAGTAGCCATGTCTCGCGCTATCAGCTCCTCGGAAAGCGCAGAGAGCTCGGCCAGGATCCACTCCTCCTCTTGGCTCTCGCAAACCATACTCCCTGTGTATGGTTGGTCTGCCTTGGGTGTTTTGGTGGTCAGTTCATCTGTCACATTCCTGTTGTGCTTGTTCAGGCAGGACATGCAGAGGCAGAACTCCATTATCTAGGTTTCTTTATTCACAGTGCTCAAAACAACAAAAACCTGTCACAAGGGCCGATAAGCTTACAACTACAGCAAAGGAACACAACGGAAGGTAATGTGAGCGGTGAACCAACAAACCAAAAAAAAAAGTTCAAAGGAAACTTAAATACCCAAACCTAAACACAAAACAGCTGATGCTAATCATACTTCATCCCTGTGCCTCGGCTGGAAGGTCATATTACCTTCTGTTGTGTTCCTTTGCTGTAGTTGTAAGATTATCGGCCCTTATAGGCAATAGCTAAGCCTCTGAAATTCAGTCTGTGTGCTGAGGCATTTGCTTCTATTTGCCACCATGACTGCGTGCGAGAGAGCTACTTTCTACCTTCTCCTTCTGCTCGGTCTGGGACAGG
>JBBPCX010088604.1:0-25765 GCA_037974365.1 Hydrocynus forskahlii | reverse complement strand
AGAGAGAGAGAGAGAGAGAGAGAGAGAGAGAGAGAGAGAAAGAGAGAGAGAGAGGGGGAGAGAGAGAGAGAGAGAGAAAGAGGGAGAGAGAGAGAGAGAGAGAGAGAGAGAGAGAGAGAGAGAGAAAGAGAGAGAGAGAGAGAGAGAGAGGAAGAGTGCGAGAGAGAGAGAGAGAGCGAGAGAGAGAGAGAGAGAGCAGGACAGAGAAAGGAGGGCTTGAGTTGCTTTTTATTTTTCTGCTGATGTCACGATAAGAGTGGGCACCATTGGTTTCAATTTTCCGAGGATAAAAAAAGCAGTGGAGAGACGAGTGAAAGAGACAGGCTGCTGATATCAGTCGTTTCTCTCCCCAGAGCATGCCCTCTTTGCAAAGAGGAGGCGTTATAAAATCCGGTGCTGAGGGTGTTTTTTTGAACTGCTTTTGATGGAGCTGCTTGTTAGCTGATGGTGTGATGTTGGCTTTGGCATTAGTGACATGCAAATTATATGCAAATGGGGCCCCTAGCCAATCCCAGTGTGCTGTAATCTTCCCGACCAATGCCTGTTCCGGCTGAGCATTCCTGTGGGTGTTCTGATGAATTAAGATATTACTAGCTGTCCTAATATTATTTTTATTTATTTGTGTTTTAGGATGTACGAACACTAGGCGTCTCATACTGTGCTCAAGCACATTTAACCCCCAACGTCAAGTTTATTTTTTTAGTGTGTTCACTCTGTACCGCTTAAGGTTCAGCTGGACTCTAATGTCTCTAATATGATCATTATCCATGCCCAAGAACGGAACCCAAACTCAACTGTGCCATTTAACAAACATGGAGACAAAGAGATGACTCTGAGATCTTCGGTAAAACTGACGGACTAAAGACCCTCTGAAAGATGTAGTGAGGAGCTGAAAACACTGTGGTTTCAGTATCTGAGGGTACAGGATGCTCTGTAATTCTGGCAGCTCGAAAAGGATAAAGCAGTGAGGGATGTGGTGACGTTAAGTGCGCTCAGGTCTGGGACATGACAATCAGAATCAGAAAGAATCAGAAAACTTCATTTGTCCCTGAGGAAACTGCTTACATTATGGCTGTGCAGTCACACAGAGACACAAGAACAATATAAAAATTCATTTATTTTCTGTAACCGCTTAATCCTTACTAGGGTCACGAGTACCTGGAGTCTATCCTGGGGTCTAAGGGCGCGGGGCAGGAACTCAACCAGGGTGAGGCGCCAGCCCACTGCATTGCACGCATACACACACTATTCGCTCAGACACTCACACTACGGTCAATTTAGCATCCCCAATTCACCTGATGTGCATGTCTTTGAACTGTGGGAGAAACCGGAGACCCCGGAGGAAACCCACACCAGCACAAGGAGAACATGCAAACTCCACATACACAAGGCCAGGACACCGATTGGAACATCCAACCCTGAAGGTAAAAAATACAATAAAAACTTTGCAGAAAATACTTTCCATATATATATATATATTTATTCTTTATACTGAGTCTGATATTGCATGTAATAGGGATAACAGGTACATCAGTGACAGACATAAGTAGTGATATTACACATAATAATAAGATATTGCAAATAATAATAATGATTTAGCACCCAGTATGAAATTGCACATGATATTGCACCTGGTGAGACTATTGCACATAATAATAAGACATTACACATAATGGTTACGATTTAAACCCAAAAATAAAGTGTACCTCTGAGTAGCAGCAGGTTATCGCACAGATTTTTGTGTGGGTGTGTGGCAGGGGGAGGAGTTATTAAGTCTGATGAGTAGAAGTGTGACAGAGGAAGTTATAGATGGGTGGGTTAATGAGCGCGGGCCTGCAGGAGGAGTGGGCCTAACAAAGCAACCAGGCCTAAAGTGAGTATACCCAAAGACCATTTTTAAAAAGCATCTACCCTTTTACGGTGCTCAAACTCTTCATGATAAATGGACCAATAGAAATGGTCTAAAATTACATCGCATTACACCCCTTTTCCTCCTATAAAGCCCCATTTTGGAGATGTAATGCCATTATTTGGTCCACATGATGCGGCCCTATTACGGGACGGCGCCACTCGATTGCATGCACCATCCATACTTCTCCACTCCCCTTGTGCCGTTTCATCACAGCCGTGGCTTTAGACTCCTTTTCGCCCATTCAGAGAAATTGCGGTCGTCCACAGTGTGAAAGTGACTGAGGGTTTTGACTAGGCTGCATTTAGAACAGCTGCTCTTGCAGAAAGACTGACACGGCTACGTCACTGTGATTGCGCTCATGAAAGACAGCGCACTCACAGACTTTACACTCAGGCAGCCTCTCAGCCAAACCAGAGTGTCATTTCAGAGACTGAAGATACTGGAACTGCTCTAAAACCCCACAGTATAGTGTAGAATTAGTGGGGAAACCAAACAAGAATAAAAACAATCACATTTCCATCAAAAAGGGCCGAAGGTTATGCCTCAGAACCCAAAAGAAATCATAAGACATTCGTCATTTCATCCATTACCTGAGGAGCTTATCCTTAATCAGGGTCATTTGGTTCCTGAATTACCCCTAAGCCCTTTGAGTGCTGAGATAGGCTCCAACAACCCCCATTGCCCTGGTTAAGAATAAGCTTCTTAGATAATGGATGAATGGATGAAAATCTTATTATTTCTATTGGCTTGTTTGTCTTTCCAAAAAAGGACTGAGTGTTATCCCAGAAAATGCAATTGTGTCAATGATAATAAGATATTCATCCATTCATCCATGATTTAGTTTAGATTTCATTGTGCGCATTTATTCCACACCATGTACACTGCAGTTTGACGTTCCACTGTTATGCAGTTGCTGTATGCCAACAGTTATATTTGATCATTTTTTCCCCATATAGATGCAGCAATACAGCATTAGTTCTATTTCTGAATGAATATCTTTGTATTTCCATCAAAAACAGACTAAGGGTTATGCCTCAAAATACATACAAGCCATTAGAAATAATAAGATATTCATCCATTGTCTAAGAAGCTTATTCTCAGCCACGGTAATGGGGGATGCTGGAGCCTATCCCAGCATGCATAGGGCAGACACATACACACATGCACACACACACACACACACACACACACACACACACACACACACACACACAAACCTAGAGTTTAATTTAGCATCACCAAACTTCCTGACTTGGACTGTGGGAGGAAACCAGAGATGCTGGCAGAAACTCATATAGACATGGGGGGAATATTAAATTCTTTATTAAAAAATGTCAAAAGAGAATCAGCCTGCAATGGGAAGACCTTCAGTTTCATAAAACACTGACCTTTTGACCTAAGACGGGACACAAAATAGACACTAAACCATTGTTTGTGGCAACACCATGAAGTAAAAAAAAAACAACACAAACACTCAAATCACCTGAATCCGAATACTGTACACTTTCTTGCATGACACCTATATTAGCCTTTTATGGTAACTGACATAAAACCGCATTTCTAAAGGCCTAAAAGCATGTTTAGAGTATTTACGAAGAGTTTTATTTTTATTTATCTTATATTTTACATTGTTCTTGTCAGTTTCACAAAGGAGTAGATGATAGTATAAATAAGCCCTTATGTTTGTATTGTCATCGAGGAGCCTTACAGATGCTGCCTTACAGTAAAGTGTTACCCAAACTTGTATGAGGTTTCCTGTAAATCTACCGTATGTTCCATACAGAGCATAGCAAGATCTTTTTTAACCAAGCCAGGATCAACAAGATCAGTCAAATTCGTTTCGATGTTAAGATTGTGCATATATACACACTACTGCTCATAGTCTTGTTTGAAAGAGCAACAGTACGAGCACTGAGACACCCTTTATTTTTCTTTTTTTTCTTCCTCTTTTACCGCAGACCAATAACCTCAACATGATGAATGAGAGTGTGCTTTATGGCCTACGAAAATGAAAGTTGACCTTTAAAATAAGTGGAATAATGAAGCCTCAGCCAGTGTGCTCAGCCCGAAAAATACTGCCAGGCCCTGACCATTGCTCCAGCCGACAGGGAGGAACCTGAGAGTATGAAAGAGCCGTTGAGCGGACGCTCCATCAGCCGCCTCACATGCCAGCCGAAATACAAAGCCTTTTAATCAATGACCATCCAGACCCGTAACCGTATCCAGACAAAGCCAGCATTGATGTGCTGACCAGACACTAGGGATTTGGATCTCACAACCTTATGATACAATTCTTTCAGAAATTATTCAGTAGATCCCAGTGTCACTAGTTCTCAATCTGAGCTTGACTCTTTACAGAACAATTCAGTGCATCAAAAAAAATCTTAAAACGTCACCATAAACTGCATTTTCTTGAGGAATCTTAAATCAATTGAATCTACAGAAATCAATTGAATTCATGATTTCTCGGATTTCACCATGATTTAGCTGATTTGCGATTCTTCAGCAAATGATTCAGAGCATCACGTTATCCAAAAAATTCACCACAATTCAACCATATTAGTTTAGAAATTGGTTTAGTGCTTGAATCTCACATTTCAGCACTTCTCAATCTGAGCACGATTCTTTAAGGAACAAATCAATACATCCCAAAATTCGAAAGTTGACCATGATTTGATTCACTTACAACTGATTTACAAAACATCAGTGCATCAATAATTCTCGATTTCTGCCTGGATTTGGTTGAATTATTTATGGGGCAAATCAGTGCATCACATGATCTACGATTTCACTACAATTCAATTACAATATTTTAGGAGATGATTCTGAAGTTTCAGTACTTCTCAATCTGAGCAAGATACTTTATGGAACAAGTAAGTGCACTGCAAGATCCCAAAATTCACAATAAACTAGATTCTTGAGAATTCTTTGGGAATTACCAGAATTCATAATGAAATCTTGTGCTATGATTTTATTCACTTACAGTTCTTTTCCAGAAATTGATGTCTCAAGAAATCTCAATTTCCACCAAGATTTGGTTGAATTGTGATTATTTTGGAAGCAAACCAGTGAAATTGAAGTGAAAGTGACCATTCTGTCATACATGAACACTCCACAGTACAGCACACAGTGTGAACAGTGTGAAATTCTTCCTCTACATTTAAACCATTCACCAAGTGAAGCAGCGGGCAGCCAGGAACACAGCGCCCGGGGAGCAGTGTGTGGGGACGGTACCTTGCTCGAGGGTACCTCAGAGGTGCTTAGCAGTCTTGGGAATCGAACCCACGACTTCCTGATCACCGCATGATGCTCAGACTGAGAAGTGCTAAAACTTGAGAATCATCTGCTAAAGAATTGAAGCTAAATTAGCCACTAGGCTACCAGCTGCCCCCAGTGCATCATGTGATCTAAGATTTCACCACAATTCAGCTACAATTCTTTAGGAGATGATTCTCAAGTTTTAGCACTTCTCAGTCTGAGCATCAGTCTTTATGGAACAATTCAGTATAATTAATATTAGGTAGGTAGTTGTTATGGCTGAGTGCGGGATGTCTGAGAAGTAGTGCTAGCTAATTGCATACAACCTTCACATGAGCTAATTTGGCATATTTCAAGTAATACTTTTTATTTTCCACTCTGTTAATTATCCAGTCTATTTCTGCTCATGAGGAAGGTTAAGAAGGACAAAAAAGAAACAGTAAATAACACATAGCGTTGGCACAGCTGAATGTAAAATATATGGAGTGAATAAAACATACTTTGCAGACATCAGACCGGATTCTGATCTCAGCAGCTTTTTTGCTTTGAACATCCTGTAGAGTTCCACTTTTATTTGGAAGCTAGTATATCTGCTGTCAAATAATTTTGGTTTTAATTCATCAAAGCTATGTATAAATCCCGAAACTGCAGACTGCTGACGGAGCATTGATTAAAACCATTCATAAAGCTCAGCTCAACACTGTAAGACCATTCTAGTTTGTAGGGGTTGATTTGTTGAATGGCAATTTCCACGGTTAAGCAATAAAACGGCACTTTATTGTTTCATAACTTTGCAAAACACCTTATTTGGCTGTGGGGAGACCAAAAACTAATAACGCTCCATATCACTGCTTCTCTCGGGGAGGGTACAAAGTTTTCATTAACTTGAATGGACATTCATGAAACCAGATTTGTGTCTGTTTGTGTAACAGAATGGTGGTGACTGAATATTCACTTTCCCACACAGAAAACAAGACCCAAGCCGGGATATATGGATAAATAAGTTCCTGGGGTTTTTCTACCCACTTCTGCCAAATACCAATGGACTCTTACATACATGTGACCATCTTCCATTCATTCAACACTTCAAACAATGGAACAGAACATTAGATAAGGTCAGAAACTAAGAGGTAACATAAAAGCCTCTAGATTACCAAAACTGATGCAATAAATAAGTTGAAAATAGAACAGAATATCAATGGTACCTATACTTGTATGTGTTTAGTATGTTTTGCTGATTTCCCTAGAGACGATATATATATATATTTCATGGTTTTTCATTTATTTACTTGTTTATTTATTAGTGTAATTGCAGATGTTGAATGACGAGAGCCACAAAAGGCACCAGTCTGATACCCTGCTGTGAGCAGAATTTTTAACACAAACTTTCTTTTGGCCATTAAACCAACCCTTGGATATCTCCAAACACTTTTTTATAGCAACCGCGCAATCACACACTGCATTTTCTCACAGAAATGCAGTCTGGCTTTTGTCATTACTCCTGATATGTTATTTATGAAATAATTTTCACTCACTCAAAAAGAAATAAAAACAACCATTGAACAATCCATTGTTTTGAACAATGTATGTCTAGATGTATATGTGAACATGAGTGTATAAACGTACATTCAAAGCATAATTTCAGAGACGTGGTTTTGTTAGGACAGCAGCCATTCCTACACTGGACAGAAACAGGGGAACAGGGGAACAGGAGAACAGGGATGGTTTATTTTGTGCTCTCGAATTGGAAGCTAAATTCCACTGAGGCTGAATAACAAATGGACTCTCAAGTGGTAAAATGGATATTAAATGGACTGGGGCTGTGACGAGACCTTTAGAGGGGCAAATGCTCAAATGAAGCTGTCTGTCTGTGTGTGTATGTGTGTGTGTGTGTGTGTGTGTGTGTGTGTGTTGGTGGGCTGATTGACAAAATTGTCAGCCTGGCTGCCAGGGTACGCAATGCAATCAAAAATTTTTTGGGGGGGAGAACTAGCTTTGCCAAAAAGCCCTCTCCTCCTCTTCATGTGCCTGAAATGGACTGTGCTGCACCTCTAAGGGAACAAAGAAGTTCAGGTAAGTTGAATCTGACCTGTTTCAGCCCACTCAGCATGCACTGTATAAACAGGCGGCCCGCTTGGTAAAATGGCCCATATGGGTCACGGGCTGTGGCTTCATTCACTCCTTCTTATTCATCCAGCTAGAAAATCACTTACAACCTCGCTGGATTGGCAGATTACCAACAAGCTCCAGTTCCGACATAGAGAGGTCCCAAGCAGCCGAAACCTTTTTCTTATTCAACACTGCATGACCTCCCCCGAGACTATAAAGAGGGGATTTTCATCCATTAATATGAATGGGGGGGGGCGTTTTTCTTTGATATTATATTTGGAGTAAAAGGGCAGCAATGCCAGAGGGATCAGCGAGAAGACTTCTGAAGGTTCATGTCTTGCTTTCAAGAAATGTTAAGCCTACACGTACAGGGCAACACCAGAAATGTGAAGAACAATGCATAGAAATGAGCAAAATGAGCAATGAAAGGGAAAATGAGAGATGTATGCACTAAACGAAGCTCAAAACAGTACATAAAACACATCAGGCAGAGGCAAGAGTGGCTGAGACAGCAGTTATTGTTCACATATTCTGTGAGCTGCTATATGAGATTTTGGACAATATGTAAATGCTACAAATACACCCTACAACACCCTACAAATCCATTATGTCGGAGCAAATATTGTGAGATATCAAAATTCAGAGTACATCATTAGTTCCAAATGATCTTTATTATGTCCAGTTCACTTTATTATAAGAGATCCACGTTTTTACTGTCATGTGACTGTGTTGACGCTGGCATGGTGAGAATATCAATCCTGTTCCATTAATATATGTATTCTTCTAAGCTCCCCGGTGTGAATAACTTCATATTTTGGGAAGAAGTAACACGATACAGTTTTAGATGAGATATTTTCCCAAATTTACCCAAATAATAATTAAAACGTGTTTCAACAAAGTGTCAAAAAAGTGTCCATGCTTCCTTAACATTTTGAGTTTATTGAATTTCAAATAATAATTTGGCAAAAAGTAAGACAGACTATTGCCATGTTAACTTACTTTTAAAAGTATAGTTTATTTTGGGCTGCCCTGGGAAGAAATTAACTACATTTTACACGCCACTATGGTTAAAATACCATTTTTACAGTGCTGCATTTTTCAACAAATATTCAAGTGATGTACAACAAGAAATAGAAAAAAGCAGCAATTAGCAAACATCATTCTTAAATACACCAATAAAAGAGCTAGGCCAGTGCCAATATCCAATATTCTTCCATAGTGCCATTATACACTATATAATGAGATTATACACTATATAGTGCCATTTACACTATACATTCATTAAATATAGGAATTTGGAATATCTACTGGAGCTAGCTTTACCTTAGAAATGTAATATAAGTTTTACAAATGCAGTTAAATGAATCAAATGCACATAATTTAGCCTAAATGTTGTGCTTCTCAATCAATCAATGCAGCATCAAACATCAATTTGAAACACCTGTCAGTTCCAAATTTATGTTTGAGTTTGACTTTTTTGTTGTTTCTAAAGCATTTATTTGTCAATATAATTCCAATATCTGCATATATACTTTCTTTATAATTTCATGTTCATGGTATTTAATGGTCGTACTATTATTAGTACTACTCCTAATTAGTGATATTGTGTTATAAGTAATTAGTGGTGTCAGTATCATTATTGTTCTTTATATGGTGTCAGTATCATTATAAGTGTTCATTATTGTTTATTGTTGTAAATCAAGAAGTTCCTTTTCACTGGCAAACATTTGATTTCAATTTGTCTTAACTGAGCCTGCTCTGCCCATTAATGCATCCCTTTGGGGCAATGGTTGTTAGGTTAAACACATACATAAACAAAACTAAAATAGATAGAGAGGTGCACAGATGCACAGATAATAATATTTAAAAGCTATTAAAAACTGCAATTTCACTAACAGACTGAAAAATAATCCATTATTATTTCTACCACTTAATAGTATGTGACCTTCCAATATACCACACATCCCCCACTTAGAGGCACACTGCACGCGTCTGCAGATATTAATGACAGGCTCAGGCTATCCCAGCATGCCTGGACACTTTGACAAGAAACAGAAACTGGATACAAGACAGCCATGACCTCCGCTCGCCTACAGTCCTCAGCCACACACCCATAGACACCCACACACATCATCCCTCTTTCTCTCCATCCGCCTCGCTCTCCGAACAAAACAACAGCTCGCGCTGACACATGATTGAAACATGCTTCAGCCAAGAGAAGCTGGGAGTGACACCAATCTCTCTAGACCATGGACACGGATTGTCCTCATACCTGTATAAATTTATTTATCTACGCGCTCAGAAGTCCCTGTCAGTCTGAGTGTCGAAGTAGGTGCACTGCAGAGCTCAGTATGAGTCCGGGAGAGGGTGTCAGTTACCGCTTCATGCAACATCGTAGCTAACCCAACTTCCCCGGTTTGTGGGTTGTTCTTGAATTGAGAGGCAGAACGAATTTCCCTATGAATCCCCTTCGATTACCATGACATTTCGTAAAGGTTAGTCAAATCAATGGAACATGTGAACGACGCAATTGCGGCATTTTCAATTTTCCCTCTCAAGCAATGCCTCGCTGCAGTCTCTCCCATCAGCACTCTTAAAAATGAAGGATACCAAGTGGGTTCTTGGCTCAGACATATGATTCTAGAAGAACCTTTTATTTGTATAGAACCATCGCACTATGTGGAGTGCTTTTAAAGGTCCCTCAAACTTCCATATCTCAATTACAAAAGCAATTCTTCAAAGAAAGTGTAACAGGTTTAAGTAAATGAAAGGTTCTTTCCCATTACAAAGGTTCTTTTTCTGATGATTTATGACAAAGACATTATGAGCACTCGGAGAATAATGTTGATTACCGCATTCCAACTGGATATTTTAGATGTCCAGTTATTGTAGTCAGCTGGGGTGGGCCAGTGTAAAGATCTGAGCAGCCTTCACAAAGGCCAGACAACTGTGTCAAAGCATCTCAGAACTGACAAGGTTTGTGGGGTGCTCCTGGTCAGCAGTGTAAGTACTGACAGTGGTCCAAGGAGAGACGAACCACAAACAAACGACAGGGTTTTGGTGCCCGAGGCTCATTGATTTGCAAGGGCAATGATGGATATTTCATCTGTCTGTGGCAGAAGTTACTGGAAGTTTTTTATGCTGTTTATTGGAGGAACATGTCACAACAAACAGTTGCACCACACCCTGACAAGTATGGGGCTGTGCAGCCACAGAGTGCAAATTCCATTAACCATTGAAAGTACCCACAATGGACAAGTGAGTCCTGGAACCTTGGAGCAAAGGAAGAGGGCCAGTGGGATCCCTTTTATATATATGGCGACTGAGTCCCCTAATGGCAGTGGCTCCTTTCAGAAGGATAATATGCCTTGCCACACTGCAGTGATTGCTCAGGAACGGTTTGAGGAACATAACAAAAATTTCAATGTGTTCACTTGGCCTACACATTCCCCCAGATCTCAGTTCTCAAACCAAGTATCCGTAGAATGTGCTGGAAAAACAAGTCAGCTGTACTTCGCAACTTACAGGCACTGCTGCTAATGGCTAACGTATCGGTGCCAAAAAACCGCAGTTGACCCTCAGAGGCCTTGTAGAGGCCATACCTTGGTGGTCTGAAGCTGTTCTAGGACCAACAGCATATTATGTAGGTGATAATGTTTTCACTCATTAGTGTATATAAAAGCTTGCCAATAGGGGGTGCAATACTGAAGTCACTGATCCTGCATCACATTGGAAGTAAGTGTTCCCAATAGACTTTTTAAGAGACCTTTAAGCGTTGTTTATCGGATGGGGATAGTGTTGGTGGTCTACCTGGTCTTGCATAAAGATTAGAGGTCCCATTTACTTTCTGCATCATTTAAACATTGTTTGCACCTGTATGTGGCAGCTGGAGTGTTTATGAGTTGCTGCTGGTGTGAATGTGTGTTTCTAATTGAAAGGAAACATGATGCCACTGAGAGCTTTGGAGTGCACAAAAGCAAAACGTGGGACAAATTAAATAGTGCTAGATTTTAGAAAACATATCTAATTGCTGGCCCTTGTGTACAGATGTCTGTTAAATATATGGAGTTAATTATAAGGTATAAAGGTAAGGCCTTTTTTTCCTGAAACAGTTTCAACTGGAAATAAAATGAATCAAAGAGTGGTCTTTGAGTCTTGGACAAGACTGTATTTTTTTTCTGAAACATGTTACCAACCAGGCAAGTAATACATTAATAATCCTTTTCGTTGCTGAAAAAGTTATGTTAGGGGGCTCCAGAACCAGTGCTGGGAACCCATGTTCTAGAGATCATGAATTTAAAATTTTATTTTGGAAAATGTAAACGCAGCCCTACAGAACAAACCACTGTGCCTCTGTTACAGCACATACATCATGAACCATTCTTATATACTCATCAGTTAAGACCAACAAGATCCATACGCCAGGATCTAAGGACTTCTCATCAGACCTTGTGTGAAACAGAGTTGCCATTGCTACCTGTGCATGGAGAAGCTGCGAAACACATCCAATCCTTCCAAATGCATTTTGAGCAGAGAACAGAGCGCAGTCATTCTCCAGTAGTGTATATTAGTTCAATGTCTGTCCTTTAATGCTCTCGGCGTGTATGCAGACGAAATCAGTCTACGACTCGGCAAATGAAAGCCTCCATCCCGTCCTTTTATCTTTGCGCTGTCTTCTTCAATGTTCTTCCCTTCCAGAGGTAATAAATCATGTCAGGGCTTAAAGATTGGGGCCGCGTGTTCAAGCAGAGGTCAGTTAAATACGCCCTCTCTCTCTCTCTCTCTGTCTCTCTCTCTCTCTCTCTCTCGCTTGAAATCCAAACGTAAGGAGGTCTGCCTGGATTTGTAAATGTAAATGTGCAGCTAGAGCACACTGTGTGGTAAAAGCTAAAGCGGTCCTTCTCTCTCCCTCTCCGGGATTTGCTGTTTTTTCTGTTAATAGCTGGCGGATTTCTCAAACACAAACTCCTGTGGTTGGGGTAATAACCACAGGGCTTGTAGTTTAAGCCCTGAAGGATGCAAAGTGGAAGATCTTAAGCACAGTTTCCACTCTAACGGGCCAACATGGGCAGTTAAACAACTATAAATAACACTGAAATGAGAGTGGTGATCCAAGGTCAGCTGAAATCTGTCAGGAGACTTGCAGTAAACAAGGCCAGGCAAGTTTATTTAGAAGGCACGGTTCATACACAAAGGCCACTGAAAGTGTTGTACGTGAACATGAGAAGAGTATAAAAGCATAAAAACAAAACAGAAGACATAAATATATAATTGAGGTATAAATGAATGATTAAAAACAAGTGAAAAGTCTGGGCAAAAGTGCTTAAGGGTCAAAAAGGCTGGAAAAAATGTCGTTGCGGCATATCTGGGATCTTCTGGCAGCTGCCAGCTTTGGACTGCATTAGAGTTAAATGCTGCTTCGCCATGCATGGTTTTAACTCTCAGCACTAGTAACTGACCGCTCCCTGGTGACCTGAGTAGCCTGTCAGTTTCATATTTTTTCAAGTAGATCAGATATATACAGCGGTCCTGAGCCAAGAGGGATTTATAGACAAGTTGAAAATTCTGTAGTTTTGGAATAAAACACATCTTCTGAAATCTCACTTTTTAATGTAAAATCACAAATTTTAAAAGCCAAAATGAATCTCTTTCTGGAAAAAAGCAAAAACTTTTAAAACACATATGGATATATCAGATGTACATTGATAGATCTGGAGTAAATCTGGATGGTTTTCTTTATGTCTGTTCGTATATATGTTAGCATCCGGTTTAACATCTCACCCTAACCCAAGCTTCTTTTACCAGCTAAGAGAAATAACAGCAAATGCATCTACATGCTGCTTGCAAACTTTTCAAACAATCTCCTGATTGATGTGTCAGCCCAGGTAACACTTTGCAAACCTTCCTGGAGACCACAGTTTCCACAAATATGAGGTGCATTTCATCACTTTAGCCCCAGACGTCCTTTGGACTCCAAGGCAGAGGCTTAGCACGGCCAGACTGGACAAAACACAGGGGCCCTCAGCCTGAAGGAAGGCCCAGGTAAATATATATAAAATATAATTAGGGAAACAAATGGCACCAAATGACTACCTTACCGCTTACAGGACTTACAGGTGGTTTAAGGACTATGGATACATATAAATACACACACACACACACACACACACACACATATATATATATATATATGTCAATAACGTCTAAGTCGAGTCGACAAGTCATTTGATGATGTCATCACACTGACACAGCGGAGGAACGTCTAACAATAAGCAACATTTATTAAAGTTCTTTGTAACATTAGCCTTCGCCTTGTACTGCAGCCAAATGTCTCACATCTTTAACGATGAGATTAACAAGCGGATCTGTGATCTGCTGTTTTTTCTTATCCATCAGGGGCTTTTCTGTAAAGCTACTCAGTGTCCTCTGGACTGGACGACTCCCTGCGGTGCTAGCATCAAGTTAGCTAACTGGATGCCGTTTCAGATGGCCATGCATAATTTTAATCCTTTTATTGTACTTTAACACCGACTTGCAGATTGTGCAGGTCACCGTGCTGCTTGTGTGTCTAGAGTGAAAGATCTCCACACATGTGATGTGTGTCTGTCACCTCTGCTGCCGTGTCTCTTGTCTTGTTGTAGTCTTGTGTTTAGATTCCCCTTGCACCAATGTAACTGCCCTTTTTTTGAAGTGACTATAATAATTGGTTACATCAAGGAATGCATGTCAGCGTAAGTCAATCAGAGGCAGAGTGTACACAAGCGCGCTCAGAGAGAGGAAAAAACCACGACTTGTCGACTTCTCTCAGGGGTCGTCGACTTGTGCCTCTGACGTTGATGCATCAACAAATCGGCTTTTCTGTTAATATATATACAGTAACCCCCGCTTTTCTTGGGGGTTATGTTCCAAGAGCACCTGCGTCTAGTGAAAAACTGTGTTGTTGTGATGTGGTTAAAAAATGCCTAAACATGCCTATTTTATAATGTAAACCCTAAATGTGTCTCCAAATATGCTCCCAAAACACTTTAATTTCATTTTAAACGCATTAGCGTTAAAGAAAATGTAAAGGTAAACCCGTATTCATACTGTACAGTTTACTCTGAACTCCTGCAGTGCTAGAATGTAAAATATCGATGTTACCCCTGTGTAGACTGCACTGTAATTAATGTTCTGTAGTCTTCTTTGGTTTAAGCAGGGTAAATACAGTACTAAATTAATGTAATTTACAGTAATAAAAATACAAACTACAAAAGCACGAGAACACTTGAGACGCTCCATGGAGGAAATTCCGGACTACAGTGTCACAGGGCAGCAGCCAATCAGCAGCAAGGAGAAATAAATAATGTTCTCAGATTGGCCAGTTTCAAACCTCCCGCCTCTCAGTACAGCTGACTGGGACGTCCGGGCCTCGTGCGCCACGCCCCCTCCTCCTCGTGCTGGTTGTTTATTTTTGGGGCGACGCTGAGCAGTGGAGGTTCATTCCGTTCAGGAGTCTGATTGTCTTGATAACCGCCACGTGGCGCTTGAGAAAGAATTCTCCAAGTCCAATCCCTGAACCTCAGTTTCAGAGGAAGGTTTTTTTGTTTGTTAAGCCACACAGTGAAATATGGATGAATCAGTCAAACATAACAAACACATCTAAGGCCTGAACCAGTGAAGAACCATGTGCAGATGATTCCTGATAGTCAGGCCGGTGATCAGTATACTGGTGGTGCTGAATGCTGAGTTATTGGAACTCCGAAATATAGGCACATCATATCTTTAGGCACTTTGCAGCCTGTCACAGTAAAACATTTATTGTCATTTCTTTATCATAATCTACTCAGTATGCCAGAGAGAGTGTAGGCAAAAACATGTATCTTTGCACCAACAAAGTAAAATGTACAGAAATGAAGGGTGGCTTAAGACGTTTTGCACAGTACTGTATGTGCATAATCTCACAGCATGGACATACAGAAATTTCAATTTATGTTGGTGAATGAAAATAACCTGGTGGTTCAGGGTCAGTACACAATATCAAGAATTTTAAGGCACAATAAAGGCTCCTGTGTCTCCCTTTCTCTTCCATTCTCAGTGTGAAAAAGTCTGCATGCTGTTCCAAGACACATTTATTTGGTGTTGTTTCTAAGGAAATGAATGACTAGTCGATGGACGTGGGTGAAAGATCATACCGTCTTCTGCTTACTCACAGAATGTATTCCGCACGAACCATACTGAACATTTGGTACATGCTGAGATTCGCAGCATCAGAAAAGAAAGCTCTCAAACTTGATTTTAAATCACATTGTGGAAATGCTGCAAAACTCCACATGACTTGGCTGGAGTTGACACTTTTATTTCACTTTAAGGAACGGTAAGTTGAATTCAAAACAGTCCACGTTTGTTTCTCCAGGCCAGCAGTGGGTGTGCACAAGCATTACTTCATTGGTGGCATTTGGTTTATAAACAAAAGCTGAGTTTCTCAGCTCATCAAAACCAGTAGCACCTACTCTTGGAGATCTCCCTTACTGCTGTGTTTGGCTCCAAACTGCATCTAACATGCAGCTTACTTAACACAGTCCTTACTTAATGCTCCAGCCAATCAGGGGCTTCAGAAGAATTTCAGGTGTTGGAGTTTGTGGCTGGAACTAGACTTCTCTGGAAGGTAGACCCTCAGGACCAGGGTTAGTGACCAATGTTCAAAGAGCATTGTAGAGTGCACTGTACAGATCAGAGATTCATTTGCACACTAAACACCAGTGAGGTGCAGATAGTGTAATGGATAACACCGGTGTTTTCCATAGACTGGGGTTTGCTTTTCCAATTAGGTGAGTAAATCATGTTCAGTAAGAGTCCAAGGGCAAGACTCCTAACACTCGTCTACATCCGTAACCTGATTAAATAATACGTCACACTGGATAAGTTTGGCAGACAAATAGATAAAGGTCCGCTATGTCAGTAAATCACTACAGTAACTAACAACTTACAAACCGCAGTGCCATATTTCATACATTCCCCTCTGACTATAGTAAATTCTCACCATATCAGGTCAACTATACTCTTGAACCACAGATGGTGAAGGAACCACTGGGACTTCAACTTGCGTGCTCACAGTGGAGCTCAGCCTTGCTCTGCAGAAGCACTGCCAAAGCTGGTTGAGCTGCTTGTATCATAGACTTTCAGTGTTTATGGCACAGCACCGCAGTAAATAATCTCATGTGACTCTGTTGGTCATACAAGAACAAGCAGAAGTTCACTATGTCCACTACACACACTGAAACCAGAGTCTTCAAATATAACTTATGGTGATAAACACACGTCTATTATGTTAAATATATATAGTTTGTGCATATGAAACAATGTTTGTTAGTCAATTAAAATGAATAAGGAGAGAAATAAACAAATGCATTCACATTCCATATGTTTGTCAAACTTTCGATGAGTCACGGAAGTAGCTACAGGCCTAGAGAGTTTACTTTAAGGTAAAATAACACTATTTTGTTGGATGCATCTCAGCTTAACGTCTGGTTGACCAAGTTTCCTTTACTCAATTAAGAGAAATAACAGCAAATGTATTGAGTCTACATGCTGCTTGCAAACTTTTCAAACAAGACAAATCTCCGGATTGATGTGTCAGTCACTGAATCCTTCCTGGAGACCACGGTTTCCACAGGCATGGGGTGCATTTCATCACTTTAGCCCCAGACATCCTTCAGTCTCTAAGGCAGAGGCTTAGCATGACCAGTCTCAACAAAACACAGGGGCCCTCAGCCTGAAGGAAGGCCTGGGTAAATTAGCCACCACCGGTAACCTCCAGCTTGGCCCAGAATTAAAATCCATCTTCAGAGTCGACCTAGACAACATCCTGGAAGAGCACAGCAGGACATGGAGTTGTGACTCGAACCAGGCAGCTGTCGTTAATGAGAGAAGCCAAGTGATTTGCAGGCTTCCGTCCCAGCCTCCTCACTCCACCCTGCCAGCACTTTACACACAAGAGGCTTTAGCACAAGAGGCTTTCTGCTACCCACATCATTCTATTTATTGTTTACCCCCTTAACTGGACATGGGAGTAAATGTCCACTCCCAAAATTTGCACTCCAGTCAGGTAGGCTGTTTAGGCCCAGTCTTCAATTAGAACTCACTCTGAGACTAGACTTGAGTCTCAAGATAGCTATCAGGCTTCTTGTGCATTCAAGATATATACCATCCCCTAAAATATTGCTGTCCAGATAAAAGAGTGACTTAAATAGACAGATGATAGCTTAAAAGTTCTCCTTTCTAGAGATGCAAGTTTTACTGATTGCATTTGAAGTTAGGGTGGGTAATGCAATATAATCTCATGCGCACAATGTATGATACAGTATACAGTAAATGTCAACACTCAAATGACCAAACACACCTAAGGAAATGTTAATTACTGCTGGCTTCTGATAGCATACAACTGTTAGAGCTAAGCTTACACTGGAGCAATTTTGGTCTTTCTAGGTTAAACATAGACATTTGAAACTTGTTAAAGACATTCTACATGTTTTATCTGTAGCGATTTACACATTTTGCAATTTTACAATGACTCTTTTGGCCAAGAGACATTGTTAAAGGGATTCTAGATGTCTTATTTGTAGCTTTTCATGCATTTTGCAGTTTTGGTAAAGCCATTGTTAATGAGATTCTGCATGTCTTATCTGTAGCTTGTGATGTATGTTGCAGATATAAAGTGACTCATTCAGTAAAGAGCCTTGCCCACTTCTAATATGAATCTGAATTTCATGTATATAAATGGATTATTGATGACTAGTGTAATCTTTAATTGTTTCTGCAGTGACTTTATACAAAGAAGAAGATCTCTCCAAAGCTTAGTTCCAATTGGCATGCTGCCCTTGAACTGCCCTTGATCAGTCTGTATATGAAACTGTGTCAAAACAAAGCAGACAGTAAAAGCTCTATACATTATTTATGCGCTGCATTATCATCCCAGTCACGAGAGGTTTAATTAGACACATTGCCACGGGCTACTTTCCAGTGCTATGTATACATTTGTATCTGCAAGTCACACTCTTTTACCAGCATTGCATGAGTGATTAGAGCACAGTCAGTGCATAGTCAAACAACTGGACGGATGATCTCAAATCTCAGCCGTCCTCAGGTACTCCATATTGCAATTGTAATATACCTTGCAGTATATTAAAAGTGCACTGGTTAATAAAAAATGAGACGATCATAAGTAATATGATGACCAGCGTTGTAAAGGCCAGTAAATAACTATTACCAGTATAACAATATATTGTGCACCCCTTGTTTGCACAAATGGTTTATATGCCCAAACAGAAACTGTGTTCCATGTTTAGTTTTTTCCCATATAACAGCACAGTGGTGCAATGGTTAATGATGTTGACTGAGTTTGATTCCCTTTCTGGGACGTCCAAAGGGTCCTTTCTGTGTGGAGTTTGCCTGTTCTCCTGCATGGGTTTCTGCCAGAAGCTATGGTTTCCTTCCAGTGTCCCAAGACATATCAGGTCAGGTGAACTGGAGATGCTAAATTGGCCTGAGGCAACTGTGTTTGTCTGGGTGCCCCTGTTCTCTGCCTATGAGTGCTGGGATTGGCTCGAGCACCCTCCGCGAGCGACCCTGGTTATTAGAAGTGTCTGAGAAAATGAATGAATGATTCAACCAGTCAGCTAATTATCAAGGCCATAAAGAGGTTTCCTCCCCCAGACTGGGGCTGAAAATGGTTGATGGACCAAAATGCAATATTGTCTAATTCTATCTCAATATTTGTTGATATTAGTCTGCACTTTTGTAGGTAAAACCTACAAAAAATAAAAAAAATGTTTCTCCTTAAAGAAGAATTTTTTTTTTCCCAAGACCTCCAGTTTTTGTATTATTCTCCAGTGCCAGAGGGGGAAAAAAGAACTTGTGTGCTTTCCAAGACGGGATAAGCTTACAGTATTTCTCTCTCCAGACTTGTCAAAAGGCATCAATCCAGACAGCAAATGAGTCCCACAATCCACAGGAGGATGACTCAAGCCACATGATAAAAGCTTGAGACCTGGATTTTGCTGACTCGAGACATTTTACCGAAAGAGATGCTTTTTATACCTAAGAAATCTCATATGTTCATGTAATAAGGTTCTCTAGATATGTTTGCTGCATTTGCTAATGCTTACTGTTGCTAATTCCTTTGCTTTGACACTGCAGCTCTGCGCCATTCAAAAGTGTTGTGACTGGTCTAGAACCTGTGCATTATGGGAAGTTCTTCACACTCACACATCTCACTTATGAAAATCTACCAACTACCCATTGAACGGTTCTTTAAAGCAGTTGTCCTCAAATCATTCCCAAGGGACTCCCAGATGGTCCACATTTTTTCGCTCCATCACTATGTGGTGTGAGCTGGCTTGAAATAAAAAATCTGGACCATCCAGGGGTCCCAGGGGTTTCTATGGCACCGCTTCAGAAGAACCCCTTCTGGCACCTTTGTTTTTAGAAGTGTATTTGCAGGAGAAGTTGCACCCCATCAAACGCTGAGACTAAAAATCAATAATTAATGCCAACCAATGCAGCCAGTATACCCTGGGCTAATAGAAAACCTGGCTGTAATTTAGCAGATGAATGTTTTCCAAGTAGGCCAGACTACGTTTGCTATTTAATTCACATCTGTTTGTTTTCCTGTTAATCATACGGCTCTGAACAAAACCACAATGCATGAATTGTATCTTAAAGCTGCATGAAACCTAATTTTACACAACAAGCCTCCAACGCTTATTGTACACAAACTATACCCAGCTTTCAGATAAACATTCATGCAGTTTAAACAATTAAAGTGACATAAATATTGCTGGGGATTCTGAACTGAAAGGACAGATATACTGATATTACAGTATAACTGGTGCTGCAGCAATATACAACCAATAATGGTGTGCAGCCATACAAATTTACCATTGAGACAACCTAATGGTTGCGTTCCTACTCAAGTGAAATAACATTTTGCTGGTTTTTGCTATATGAATGGGCACCCCTGGTCTTTTTTAGGGTGTACTTTTAGGCGTTCCACAACACTGCATTATGTTCCTTTTCCATACCACTCAGCATTACATACTGTCCAATGAAGATATACTACACAAGCATTTGCTAAGGTATTTAAAGAATAATACATGAGAAGGAGAGCTACACCATGAAATACTGGCACCTGGGGTATCTATGGTTACAGCAGCCTAGTGCTACAGTGTAGCATGACCCTGAATGCATTACTGCAATTGTACCACCATTTATGACTATAATAATTGCATTTTACAAGAATAATAAAACAAAAAAACAGATTAATAAGATGCATTAACTCTCTGTAAAGAAAATTATCCAGAGCCGCTGTATATGCAAGTGAAGCATCACATCAGAAACTTAACACTGAAAATGTCGAGTCTGCTCGTTAAGTTATAATGTAAAAAATATATATATAATACTAATGCTACTACAAATTGCTGATAGGATAACTAGCTCTACATTTGGTATTTGGTTTAAAAGCAGAATCAGCTGCTTGAAGCAGATTAAACACACAAACTGAAACTGAAACACTGGTGTCCTTATACGCATTAGAGAAATAAAGCCTGGGTTTGAGAAAAGGCAACAGAATTTATTGCGGTATTTAAGGTGGATCACCAGTGTGATGGAAAAATAAATAATAAAATAAAAACACCTGTGGCTTGATTTGTTACTGTAGGAGCAATTTTGTTTTGTCATTGTTGTTCACTTGTGTTGCTTGCAGCTTATAGCCGTTTTCAGAAAGATGGCTACTGATAAAAACTTTGTTGTGACTGTAATTTAGCAGCTGGTAGTTGTTGCGGGAGTATGGGGGATATGGTTGGAATGATGTTCTCTGCAAAGACTCATACTTTTCAGCCAATCACATTGTGAGATTGAAATTATGGTATAATACACTTTTACATGACTCGCAGTGTGTGGTTATTTCCCTGACAGGAATGCCTTTGAAATGTATTGCATATTTTAAATTGAATTGCAATAAATGATCCCTTGGCAATGTTAACCGTATGTGTAGTCCAACATAAACGACTTTTCAAAGTGGGTTCCAAAAATGCATTATAGACCACTGGCATGAATTTTGATTTATGCCGGGAGTGGACTTTACACATACAAGAAACATCAAAGCTATATTATGATGAATACCACCATTATTCGAGAAATAAAAAATAAGTAGTTACAAATGGACCTTCAGCATTTTGCGATGAAACTTTTCCAATGCAGAACTGTGTTATTGCTGGGATGTGAAGTGGGGGAGGGGGCCTCAGCAGCAGGTTACAGCAGAAAACCTAACACCATTTACATATCTAAGAAAAAAAATCCTTCCAGGACCTGAACAGCTGCGAATGCAGCCAGACCCCAGTGCTAAACCCTTCCACTATGTGTTCTCACATGCACAGAGGCAATAACGCCTTCATTCATTCACTTTGAAACACACACACACGCACACGCACACACACACACACACACACACTTTACACTCTTTTCACTGGGGGTCTTTTTATTTCTTTTTCTCACTCTGTCTTTCTTCTTGCAAGCAAAGCCAAAGTCAAGCGAACAACACCGCACTTATCAAGCATATCAAGCAGTTTTAGTTCCACCTTCTACCATCTCTGGCCTCAACTCACACCAGCTTTGTGTTCTAAAAACTGTTCCTGGAAATGCCATGTCCATACGAAACCATGCACATGTTCATAGCATGTTATAAAAGCTTATGAATGTAGCTATAACCATTTACAAAAGGCATCACATATTATTCCCACCTTCTACCTTCTCAAACCTCAACTAACACCAACTCTGTGCTCTGAAACCAGTGTAAAACTGCCATGTCTTCAAAAGATATGAATATGCTCATAGCATTTATAATGCATTCATAATGCCTTATGAATGTGGCTATAAATATTTATAAAATACATTACATCATATAACAATCTTCTACCTTCTCAAACCTCAATTAACACCAACTCTGCGCTCTAAATGCCATGTCTACAAGAAGCTATAAACATGTTCATAGCATGTTATAATGCCTTCCTAATGCCTTGCAGTTTGTTATAAGCTCTTATTCTGTTCCAGATAAGTATAATAAGGTGACACTTTACTTGGACCCTTAACATACATATGCCATAAACATGTCATGACAGATCAATATATAGCCATCAATATAACAGTGTCACGTTATAACCAATTAGTGATGTTTGAAATGTTATGACAGTTTATGTCAAAAGCTCATGTAAAGTCATGACATCGAACAGTGTAGAATCGGTCTTGGAAATTACAAGTAGTAATGGTAACGACATTGTTACATGAATGGACATAATGTTCTGTGAAATGTGCCATGACATGTTTATGTCCATGTTATGTAGTTATGACAGCAGAGTGTGTTACAAAGACAACTTTAACACTATGTTAAAAGTCCATTATGTATAGTAACCATGGCTCTAAAATGTAGTGCCTTATGAATACCTTATGAATATATTGCCTTACGAATGCATTATAATACAACACAAAATGGTCATTTTGTACATTTAGTGAATTAAACTAGCCTGGAGACACAACAGGCCCTAACATCTCCACACCAGAGGTTCTAGAAGTGCATCATTCTCAGCCATCTTACTCAGGGTTAAGTAGGGCAGCTCACTGAGGCTCAATACTAAAATAAGTCAATAAATAAATAAACAAATAAGTAGTGAGGATGTGCTCTGAAACTGTTTTCATTGCTGTAATGAAGGCATTGAGATATCAATCTGGAACACCAGCAGTGCTGGACGGGTGTAAAGATGCTGCTTTCTCATAATAGTGCTCTTAAAGTACTGAAGACCTGACTACAAATGTGTAGCTTTTCCTACACAGGAGGGACGTAACTTTCATTTTTGTTTGTTTGTTAGTTTATTTGTTTTTCTTCTTTCTTTGTAAGCATAAACATCAACATAAACAAGCAAGTGGGGTGCACAACAGTGATACACTGTATAACAATATAGCTTGGCCACCACAATGGAGGTGCTACGCAATCTATCAGAAACTATGAACACAGCTGTAACGCATTCATAATGTCTTGTAAATAGTTACAAAATGCATTTCAAATTATTTCCATCTTCCACCTTCTCAAACTTCAACCAACACCAACTCTGTGCTCTGAAAACAGTTCCTAGAAATGCCCTGTTCGTAACACAAGGCTACTTAAACCCTGTCATTTTACTTGTAAAGACATTGCTATGTGTTATAAATGACTATAAGTTATTATTCTATTCCAGATAAGTATAATAAGCCGCCAAACGGGGTGCACAAAAGTGAGACACTGTTTAACGATGTAGCTCTCCCACCACACTAGAGGTGCTATGCAATCACACCACGACACCGAGGGGTTCGCCTGTATAAGGTGGGTTCCCACAAAGCTGCTTTGGGATGAACCACAGTGTAACTGCTGTAGGACCACGATGCTCACGCTTCCAAGACCGCCACAATGTAGGGGAACCAGTACTACATATGGTTATTAAGGGGTGGGGGGTTATGTGGTTTGGGGTTGGGGGGTCTTGGCTAGGGTGACTTTTCCATCCCAACAAGCAGGTGCACCACCAGCTTGCGCTTATACTGACATCACTGGGGGAAGGGGGAGGACTGGGGGGATTGCAAAAAGAAAACATACATATTGTTATTAAGGAGGTGTGTGTGTGTTCGTGGGGGGGTTAACAAGGGTGACTTTTCCATCCAAACAAGCAGATCCAACATAGAGCTCGCGCTCGTACTAACATCACTGGGGGGGCTATAAAGGTGCAGCTTTCATGTGCAGAAAGAAAGCAATATTACATGCGGTTATTGAAGATGTGTGTGTGTGTGTGTGAGTGTGTGTGTGTGATTTAGCTGGTGTGTGTGTGTGTGTGTGTGTGTGTGTGTGTGTGTGTCTATGTGGTTGGGGTCGGGGTTGGGGGGTGACTTTTCCATCCAAGCAAGCAAACATGCACATGCACGTGGAGCTAACATCAACGGTGGGTTAGAAAGGTGCAACTTTCATGCGCAGGAAGAAAGCAATGCTACATAGTAAAGCTATTAGGGAGCTGTTTGTGTGTGTGTGGACTGGGGTTGGGGGTATTCACTAGGATGAATTTTCCATCCAAACAAGCAAACAATCAGGTACGCATAGAGCTGAGGTTACACTAACATTACTAGGGGGAGGTGGAGAGGACTGGCGGGTTATAAAGATGCAGCTTTTCTTTCAGAAAGAAAACACAGGAATGGTTATCAAAGAAGTATGTGTCTGTTGGAGGGGGGGTGGTAATTAACGTGGGTGATTTTCCATCCAAGCAAGCAGGTGCACATAGAGCTCCTGCTTATGGCAGCATCACTTGGGGGAGGGGGCGGACTGGGGGGGTTATAAAGATGCAGCTTTCACGTGCAAAAAGAAAACATACATCTGGCTATTAAGGAGGTGTGTGTGTGGGTTGGGTGGTATTAACTAGGGTGACTTTTCCATCCAAACAAGCAAACAAACAGGTGCACACAGAGCTCGCGCTTCACACTTACATCACTGGGGGAACGGGAGGACTGGGGGGTTATAAAGGTACATCTTTCACGTGCAGAAAGAAAGCAATTCTACATCTGGCAATGAAGCAGGCGTACGTGCGTGTGTGTGTGTGGGGGGGGTGATATTAACCTTGGTGACTTTTCCATCCAAAAGAGCAAACACGCACGCACGAGCTTACACTAACATCACTGAGGTGGGTCCATAATAAAGGGGTCCATTATAAAGGGGTCCAGCTTTGAAACAACTGGTGCTATTGAAGCCACGTAGCACGCGCCTAACACTGACAGCAGCACGCGGGAGATGGGGTTGAGCCCTGTGATGAAGTGGGGAGTGGGGGTTGCAGTCTTACCCAGGGTGAAGTAGGGCAGCGCCGTGTTGTCTAGGTCGTCCAGGACTGAGATGTGTCCCGGGACGTCCGTCCTGATGAGCAGCAGGAGCCGGGACTCCCCCCCTGCCCCCGCGCTCGCGCTGCCCGAGCCCGGAGCCGCGCTGAAGCTGAACTCGTTGTCCCTGAGCGCCGGCAGCGTGGACACGGTCACGGTCTTCAGCTGGCACGCGCTGTCCGCAGCCGCCGCGTGCCTCTCCTCCTCCGTCCGTGCGCCTTGGCACAGCAGTCGCGAGAAGAACAAGAAGAAGAAGAGGAGGAAGAGGAAGCGGGCGAAACGCGCCATTCCTCCAGCCCTGGGGGTCCCCCTCTCTACTCTTCTATCTCTCTCTCTCTCTCTCTCTCTCTCTATCTCTCTCTCTCTCGTCTTCCCTTCGCGCGCTTCTTAGAGGAGCACACGAGACGCACGGTCGTTTATAGCGCGTGTGCGCGCGCGCGCGTCTGAATCTCTGTGTGGGTGCGTGTGTGAGAGTGTTCCTGTGTGTGACTGTGTGTGTGTGTGTATGTGTGTGTGTGAGAGAGAGAGAGTGTGTGTATGTGTGTGTGTGTGTGTGTGTGTGTGTGTGTGTGG
>JBBPCX010088567.1:0-25777 GCA_037974365.1 Hydrocynus forskahlii | reverse complement strand
ATACACACATGCACACACATACACACATACACACACACACACACATACACATACACACATACACACACGCACACACACACATACACACTGAACAACTACTCACACACACACACCCTCACTCTTACACACACACATACACACACACGTTCACACACACACTCTCTCACACAAGTTCACACACACACACACACACATACACATAAGTGCACAGACACACAAACACAATGTTTAAGCTATGCAGTGAGAATTTCTGCAGCTCCGATTCGGTTTCTGCTGGGTGTGAAGTGCTTTATAGGCTGAGCTAAAAGAAAAAAGAAAAAAAAGAAAAGCAAATCTGGAAGTGGTTTTGTCTGCTCTTCTGAGTGCACGTGGTATTCAGAGGCGGAAAAGGTGACATCTCTACTAGCAAAGCCCAATCTAACAGGTCAAGGTATCATTATTTTACGGCATATATGTGTGTGTATGTGTGTGTGTTCCAGCTGGGTGCACTTGGGCAGTGCTGATGGCACACAGCTGAAAGTTATCTGCAGTGCTGTCTACGTCCTCCTGCTGTTTTGAATTAGCTTTGGGAATGCTGATGAGCTCCTGCAACATCTCTCTCATTCTCCTCCCCTCTCTCTCTATCTCTCTTTCTTCCTTTCCCTTCTCTCTTCTTTAACAGCTGTCTTCTGCTCCTCCAAAATACATAGTTTGTTTTCCATCAACTATTTTCTCTGCATGCTTTTTTCTTCTGTCTCCCTGCCTTTTTTATTCTTTGTTTTCTGGTCTGCTTTCCATAAGCTCCTTCTTCTGCTGTTTTCTCCTTCTTCCTTCACATTCTCCTTCTTCAAACTGCTCCCTTCCTTTTAAACTCACAGTCTGTTTTCATTTCTTAGTGGAGTGGAGGATATGCAGCAGCATAGCATGTTGCATTACTTCATTCTTCCGAGAATGCAGCCTGAATGTTGGAACACATGCACACACACACACACACACACACACACACACACACGTGCATACACACACACGCGCGCGCACACACACACACACAGACTCACACACACAAATGTCCTATCAAATGATCGTGTTTGAACTGTGATTACGCCGGGGGAATCACCTTTTGGCCGCTGTCCCGTTACCCTCCTCTATGGTGAACTATGAGGCAATGCTGCAGAAACGCATGATTTCACACAGATGTGACCCCATCCCTCTGCCGACCCGCCTCACTATGGCAACGAGCCCATGTAACACTCTTCCTGTAAACAAACGCCACTGGCAACAGGAGACATGTTTTCTAGTCTGTTTCCAGCGGGACGGCTATCAAGCATTCCGTATTACATCACATAAACGCAGGCGTATCTGGGGAGAACAGTGGAGAAAACAAAGAGGCCTGACTGGCTAGTTCTAAAAGACTGAGAGGCAGAGGGGAAAAGAGAGAGGGGGGAAAGCTCCAGTTCCAGATGGAAGGGTGTGGACAGAAAAGAGAGCCAGAGAGAGGGACGGAGAGGGGCAAGAAAAAAAGGGCCAGGGGGAATTATGACTACAAGAAGGAGAAGAAAAGACAAGGCCCTTAGAAACAGCACAAACATGCCTGCAGTCTTGCTGAGAGGGGAGTGGACGGCAACAGTTATGTTGTTTCTTTAGGCCTGCTATGTTTATAGTATCGGACATTTACAGGACAGAAATGCATGCTTTTTTTGCAAAGGGCTTTTTACAGATGTCTATGCAAATTGTTTAAAGCCATATTTCTCAGCGTGCGATAGAGTAAATGCAAATAAACCAGAGAGCAGTAAAAAGTATCAAAATTTGTTTTGTTTGTAAAATAGTAGTTGATATTTTATGAGCTGGTGAGGAGAACACAGGCTTGGTTCCAGATTCCTCCTCGGTTCCTCCAGCCGTTGTTTGGATTTGTGAAATTCCATCAGCAGCATTTAATTTAATGAAGAACTGACTGAGTCAAACCAGGTTTCTGATGGAAACTACAAGTAATAACGGGCTTCCACCAAAACACACTGATATATTGAACATACAATCACTATTTACTGGATAATTTATTTGTATTTATTCTTTTAGTTGCAATTAGTATGTTTAGTACTATTAAAGTGAAAAAACCCTCATTGCTCATCTAAATAGTTTTTAAATATAATTTTCACAGGTGCCTAAGACTTGTACTGTATGTTTTGTTTTGTTTTTTTAAAGAGGGCTAACACATGTGTTTAAAATAAGTTGAGGCTTGGGTTTACAAAATTCCTATACACATTGAAAGTATTTTAATATGTTAGTATTATAATATGAGCACAAAAGGCAAAGGTGAACAGTGGATTTACTGCAACGGCATTTTGCAAGCAGAACTGAGTCTTCTCTTGTAATGTTTTATAAGAACACCAGATCCTGTTGAGATCCTGGTTCCTCTCTTTTCCAGCTCATCCGGCAGATTTTACAGTTGGATTAAGATCATCTTTACTACTATGTCAAATACACCCTAAGCGTTGGGAGTTTATGTGTCATCTGACTACAGCACCCTGTCCCAATTAAAATTCCAGTTGCGTCCAACAAACTCCACAGTGATTCCACGAAAATCAGTGACGACTGCTTAAACATTCCTAAACAATGCATGGGTTCATTCTATATCTACATTTCCTTAATTTCTTGGGGTCCCAATAATTGTGACACATGTGATATTTTAGTCTTATTCTTAATTCTTAGACTAAACTTATCCTTAAAAAGGTAAGATTTAGCTGTTCAATAAAATATTAAGATAATAACTAAGCAAGTGAATTCTGATAAGCCGTTTCAATCATCTTTAGCAAGGCTGCCAATAATCATTAATTAGATATGTATATATGTGTATATATATATATATATATATATGTATGTATGTATGTATGTATGTATATATATACATATATATATTTATAGAGAGAGAGGAGAGAGAGAGAGAGAGGTAGTAAAATACATATTGGACTTTATTATAACTTATAACACGAGATATATGAATGATCGCACAGTCTGGAAATGAATTAAATCAAACCTCTCAGCGTGAATGTGTGTATGGGTCTGTGTGTGGGTGTGTGTGTTGCTGTTGCATATGAGACACATTAGCAAAGTCCCTCTCTCAAAAAGCTGAGCCACAGTGCAGCAGTTCAGCATTCTGCGTCATCCCATTCCCTCGTGCACCTGCGCGCCTCTCCCTTGTGCACCTCTGTTACAGCTTGAAATATTTGCATGGACTCAACAGGACCTGACTGTTCACATTTGCTCTGGTCAGGTTCGAACATCATTCATCAGAAATCTGACAGACTCAGCTTGAGTTCAGATTCCATGTTCAGGTTTCTGTCTGCCTCCTGTCTTTAAGACATTTTCCACTGTGTTCATTCTTTCTCCAGTCTCTCATTACTTTACACTGCGTTCCTTCTATTTTAAGTAGGTTTGAAATGTTTCTATTGATCAATTTGTCATGAGATGACAATGACCAAACTAGTGCTTTCGATTGATGCAACTATATGTTGGGTTTTATTTGGGTTCGGTTCAAACTTTCAGGCCTGTTCAAAGCTCTTTGTGTCTTCCCTGCTGAGCTCATGAAGACACCTCCACATTCCCGACAGCCACATGAATAAAGAGGTGTACAAGTGAAGCTGACACTGGCAAGTTGGCTGCTGAGCATCTGAGCTCCACTATAGTGGGCCAAGCTTTTCTGGAGACAAACACACACATTAGACTGAGAGCGAGGGTGTATGATATATCTTACCTCTCATAATGCCACAACATACATATCAGTTTCACTAACTGTTACTACAAAATGCTCAGTAGTTACTGAACAAGTGTCAGTGGATAATAAAGCTAGGGTTCAATGTGTTTCAATACAATACGTACGATAAATTCAGACGTGGTGAAGCTTGCAACGTCTCAAGTAACTCTAGGTCTATTTAGGTCTTATGAGCAATGAAATATCAGCATTTAAGCAAAATAACATCAAACAAACTATTTTTTCTCATTTTCGAACTTCAGATATTTTCAATATTCCTTGATGCTTGAATGCAAAACTGCTATATGATGTCCAATACCATTCATTCCTGCCTTCAAGGGAAAATCTGTGCATATCTTATTACATGTACATATAGAAGTGCCTGCTGCTTTATATCTCCCATGGTCCCACACTGATAAAAATTCTACTAGCCTTCTCCACACCACACAGCTGAGGGCAAAATGTTTGCATGTCCCTAGTTAAGTTACCTGTTTTTTTTTGTTAATTTTGTAAGGATACGCAACAGAGAACACGCGTCTGCATATTTCAATATACATTGATAATTCATTTTATGAACTTAACAATGATATGAATTATAATTTAATTAAAAATGTTATGCTTTACATTTCCAATCCGTTCAACTCAGCAAATAAACAGACGTTCTTTGATATTTTCTGAAAGAAGAAGTCATAATTCAATTTCATTCTTTTCGAGGACCTGAAAATCAACAATACAAATCTTTTAACCACGGGCATGAAAACATTTGCACTCCACTTCATGTGGGAGCGTGAATTCCTGTGGTCAGCCCAGCCGCCTCAGATGAGTAACACAGAAGAAGAGCACAACGTGGGTGAAGTGTATAAAGTGTGTCCTCACAAGGCAGTTTAGGTCTGGCTGCAGGCACTTAATGCCGGAACTCTTCTTTGAAAAAAACTTGTATCTTTTGACTGTTTGCTTTCTTTTTATCATTTTAGAAATGCTCTGTTTCACATTGTGTCTATATTTAATGATAAACAGAGCAAAATTACTACAAAAAAGTCATGTTCCATTAACTGACAGTGGAACTTAAGAATGTGGTTTGGTACTGTTTTGGAGATGCTGAGTTTTTTCAGGTGGTTTCATTTCAACTAACTAAAAATGTTATATTATATGACATAACATGTAACATATATGTATATGTGTGTGTGTGTGTATGTGTGTGTGTGTGTTTTAGAACACATTACATTTTTAAATGGCTTCACAATCAAAATTCCGCAAAGTATGCAGTGTGTACACATTCTGCCCATCACTGCTCACACACACTGCCTGCAGAGCCTCCAACCATTTTCACACACTACCATCACCTACTGTCACATCAAACTGAATACAACTTGCGGCAATCCTCAGCATCCTTACTCCCATACACCCTCTCAAACTGACTGATGGAATGTCCAAAATATTACAATAGGCCTATATCAGTCTATGCATCAACAGATGCGTTAATAAGCAGTCTAGCACTCTTACCTTAGGCAGGCTGCTTGAGTGAACTCCCAGCCTTGCGACTGTACAAGAAACAGTTCCTTCTTCCTCTTTCTATTCACCCAAGTTCCACAATCTGTCTCAGACTTTTTCCTGTGAAGTCTCTAAGTCTCCGTCCATCTCCCCCTCCCCTTCCTGCGTCCTCGCGTCTTTTTTGGCCTATCAGAAGGCCCTGGCCTCAGAAGCTGCTCTGTCTACAGCGGTTGGGTGGGATTCTGGCATGTTGCCAACAGCTCTGCCGCTTGTTCTGCTCTCCTTTTCTCTACGGGCCAGCGCGGAGGTCGTGAGAGCTCAGAACGCTTTAAAAAAGGGCAGTGCAGCTATGCAAAGCTGGGTGCTGGACGATGATCACATTAGTTCATGTGTTGCATTGTACTCTGTGTCTGTGTTTGTGTGTGTGGACCCAGCCTGGCTCGCGAGGCATGCAGCTACAGATGTTCAGTACCAGAGCAATTACAAAAACTAAATGCCATGAAGAAATGACAGACACCACAGCACAGTCACTCTGTTGTTCTGTCCAGCGGCTCCCAGTGTTTACTGACCTACTGGACATGAGAGAAAGGTCACGCACCTCCAAAACTTTCCCTGTTATAAACTGATGACAGGCCTCGCACTGCACTCCGAAGTGGATCTGGTAGTCTCTCTCGCAGTACGGAGCTCCATCCCTGAGAAAGAGAAAGAGTTAGTGCATTTACTATGAAGTAAATACTGGACTTCCACAAGGAACACATTGATAAACTGTACATAAAATCACTATTTACTGTATAATGTTGTCTAAACAGGTTTTAAATATTCTTGCACAGTACTGACTTTAACAAAGTACTGTAGGTAGGAGAAACTAGGACCTTTAGCCAAGTTAATGGTGCATGCATTTTTGAGGAAATTTACTTGCACAGTTGCACATGTATTATTCACTGTAGCATTTTATTTTAGACCAAAGGGATTTGAAAAAGGGAAGAATAGCACCAAACAAGCTTTTATTCCTTTTCTGATGCTGGATGTTCCATAAGTGACTCAGTGCTTAAACAGTTCTTTTGTTCTCCTTAGCCATTATTTTAATAAAATAACACTTTTAGGCAGAGGGCTTATAATGTCTGGGATGCATTTGCATCAAAGTGGGAGAGATTTCTAAAAATGCAGCTATTGAGCAAAAAGCCTAAGCAATGCAAAGAAGACAAACTGAGGAAAATAGAAGAAAAACACGAGAGAGAATCGAGAGAAGAGAAGAAAAAACAAGAGAGAGAAAGAAATGGAGAAGAAAAAGAAGAAATATTAAGGAGAGAGAGAAAGAGAATGAAGAGAAAATAAAGAATGAGAGAGAAAACAAAACGAGAGCAGAAAGAAAAGAAAACTTATGGAGAGACAAAGAGAGAGAGAGAGAACAGACAGTAGAGAGAAGAAGAAAAAATGAGAAAGTGAATAGAAAGAAGAAAGAGAAGAAACATCGACAGAGATGAAGAGAGAGAAGAAAGTGAGGAATAAATAAGAGAGACAGAGAGAGAGAAAGAGAGAATAGAGCAATACATGAGAGAGAAACTTAAAAGAAAGAAGAAGAGAGAACCAAAAGAAGAAAGAGAAGAAAAGTTCATAGAGAGAGAGAACAGAGAGAAGATAGAGAACGTGAAAGAAAAAGGAGAGAAGTAGAAAAAATGGGAGAGAATTTAAAGAAAGAGAAGAAACAAGAGAGGATAGGGAAGAAAGACAAGAAAAAAACGAGAGAGAACAGAGAACAAAAAAGAAAAGAGAAAATGAAGGAGAGATCGAGACAGAGAAAGAAAGAGAGAGAATCGAGTGAGAGAGTGAGAGTGGGAGAGAAAGAAAGAATCGTGAGAGAAAGTGGAAGAGAGAGAGAGGGAGAGAGAGAGTGGGAGAGAAAGAGAGAGAATCCAGAGTGAGAGAGAGGGAGAGGGAGAGAGTGGGAGAGAGAGACACAGAGACAGAGAGAGAGAGAGAGAGAGATAATCGAGAGGGAGAAAGAAAGAGAAAGGACAATCTAGAGAGAAAGAAAGAGAAAGAGAGAGACACAGTGAGAGACAGAGAGAGACAGAGAGAGAGAGAGTGGGAGAGAGAGAGGCAGAGAAAGAGAGAGAGAGAAAGAGAGAGAGAGACAGAGAGAAAGAGAATCGAGAGGGAGAAAGAAAGAGAAAGCGAGAGACACCAAGAGAGAGAGCGAGGGAGAGAGAGAGAGAGAGGATTTCAGCTCGACCCACTTGCTGATGTACTCTCCGCTCAGCACTTTGCCGCAGGCTTTGCACTTGAAGCAGCCGAGATGCCACTGTCTGTCCAAGGCCAGCAGAGCCTGTCCGTTCTTTATGTCCCTGCCACAGCCCGCACAGTCTGCACAGTGAACACACACAACCACACAACCACACACAGAGGTCAGCCTGTGCTACAGAACAACACACATTTGATTACAATTATGATTCATTTTGATTAAAACCCAATGTAAAGCCCAGTGATCATCTGAAGAGTTCTGTACTCGCAATCATTTAAACCCCCCCCCATGCATAAACATAAACACACACACTCCACATATGCATTCTGGCCACTAGGTGGAAGTGTGAGATTACCCAAACCAAACAGCCGGGAATCACACCACACCTGACTCAGTGACTCACTATTTCACAACACCTTTCAGAGCAACATCTCCAGATACGATAAAGCTTATTTATTCCCTCAAAAAACACTCTGCCTGGAAATGTGTCATTGTGTTCATTGGTGAATCATCATTTATTTGCTTGCCTCAGAGCTGCGCTGACTAAGCCTCTTCTTCATACTACAGGGGTTGGTTTTATTATGCATAAGCAGTGGCATCTTTCTGTAAAGAACAGCAGTCTTATCCATGAGGAATATGGTGGAATTAAGCGAGCGTGTTTAATGGGTGTAAAGGTTGTGCCCTAAAAATAGCAAAGAATTTTCATCTTATATTTATTGGACTAAGGACCCAGGAGCTTTTTTTTTTTAAAAGCTGCGGGAGAGAGTAGCTGACACACACACACACACATTTATATGTTAACATACTCTACTATACATGAATACTTTATATTTGTATGTGTATCTCTCTCTCTCTCTTTATATTTATATATATATATATATATAGATCTATAGATAGATAGATATCCTGCCTACAGACTGTAAGAGGTTTAGTGTGGCTTGCTTGCATAGACACTGAACAGAATCCCTAATTGCTGGACACTGGCATTACCCACTACATCTCTATAGATTCAATTATAAGAACAAGTTCTTCCTAATAATTCTTTTAAAATGAATAACTATTCATTTAAAGATATTTTTCTTTAGAAAATGATATTTAATATCCCAACGTCTCAGTAATACTGTGGGTGCTGTAAACAGTCATATTGTATGAGGAAACAGAGAGAGAGAGAGAGAGAGTGACTTTCAAGAAGACACATGTTCTCACCTCTTGTCATGAGGTACATCAAAGCCTTTGTACACTCCGAACTGTGTGTTTTAGAAGTCTATAAAACGGCTGTAAAGGCTGTGTGAACTCTGCAGAGTTGGCGAAATCCATCAAGCCACCGGGAGCCATGCAGTTCACATTCACTACCCTCCAAACAAAGTACTTATTAGGACTAAAGAATTTCATCAGTGACCAGTCACTCTCCTGCCTACTGAATGACAAATTATCAGCCAAGCATGACACAAAGAATCATTCATGGGAACACTCTAGAAAAAAAAGGCCCGTGTGTGCTTGTGTCTGTGTTATGGTGCACAGCTTGATGCAGGTATATTCCTCACAAATGAGTACTGTTCTTTAAAATGTGTTTTATATGTTTTTATGTATACTTATATGTTTCAAATGTTCATAATTGCTGGTGCATTTGTGTGTCAGCTGCGGGCTCATAGCTTTAGACTAAAATCTGCAGAGTCATGGCCCATATTGTCTGCAATCTTCAATGATTCATCATAATTTATCATGATTTACCAACCATTTACCATAATTCGATTCTACGCAGCGGAGCCGCTCAGTATAATAAGTGACCCTCAACATCCAGGAATCTGAGTGAAAGCTGGACACATGAATGAGAACTCGAGTAAAAGAAAACAACAGTGTCAGGCATGTGAAACAGGAAGACTCCAAGTCCTATAAAACCTAATGGACAACTAAATCTGCACAACTCAATTTAGGCAGCAGCCGGAGCCGGATGGCCGGAGAATGTTAGTGAAAGAGACAGGACCGGTTTGTGGAAATCTGAAGGGAAAAGAAGCTCTGTTCGTTGGCTATGTAACTCTCTTTCTTTCTTTCTTTCCCTCATCTGCTCTGCTCCTGGGGGCCTGCATCTTGAATTACCCTGCAAAACCCCTAATCTACCAAAGAAGGATGAAGAACTTCCTCTGAGGGGGACAGATTGGGAAAGAGAGAGAGACAAAGAGAGAGAGAGGGAGAGAGAGGGAGAGAGAGAGAGGGAGAGAGAGAGAGACAGAGAGAGAGAGAGAGACAGAGAGAGAGAGAGAGAGAGCGAGAGAGAGATATCTGTTCTCTGGTTGGCAACACAGGAGCGGAACCACAGTCAGCTCAAATAACACTGCAGGAAGCCAGAGGGGGGTTAAAATCTGATTCAAACCTTATGAAGTATCATACCACCTTTTTGGATTACTGAGTGTCATGTTACATGAAAATAGCCAGCTTTTAAAATTCCGCTCTACATAAATAAGGCATTTTTGAATTTGTGACCTGTGATTGACATCTGCAGTATGTCAAGATTGTAATCAAAGAGGCATTTTTTAATAAAGGTGTGTTATTTAATTCCCAGATGATAATACAACATTAGAGCACAATACTGTGACTCATGTAAGTGAGGCCCAGATTTCATTCCACTACAACTAAAGCTTAGCAAAGCGTGACTAAGAACAATTGTCTATCTTCACAAAGTTTAAACCGGAACACTACTTGAAATATCATAGTCTAGATGTGCATATCACCGTTGCGGGACAGATACTCAAAAACAATAACAAGACAGAGCATGCTTGTGTCTATTAGTAGGTTTGTTGTTACATTATCATGAGGTTAATTTGAACATGACTACTATTACCCGGCAAGTTAGGCGAATTCTGTCAATTACAGAGAAAACTGATGCTGGAATTATTGCTCTCAAACTTGGGAAAACTATGGCCAGATGTGGATTTGTGCTGGATTTAAATCTCTCCAGTAATCTCTTGAAGTGAGTCTTCAAGTAAAATCAGTAGAGCTCAAAAAGGGCCAGTCACAGCTGTAGATATTATTGGAGACTAAAAGGATCATTGGAAAACACTATACACTCTTAAAAAGGAAGGTTCTTTGAGCGATGCCATTTCTGTAAATGAGATGTTTTATTGTGTAGAAGGAATAAAGGACATTTATATAATAAAGGTACACTAAAAGGTCATTTAAATTTATACAAAAGTAATTCCTATGTGGCATTGTGCAAAGAATCTTTTTCGGACATTTATTTTTAATAGTGTAACACACACACTCACACACACAAGCATGCACACACACAGTTACTCACTACTGGAAGCGCTGAGGTCTTTTGGAGGGGGGGATGTTGGCTGGACACAGCTCTGGCACAGACAGTCCTTTCCATTGAAGGTGACGCGGTCTCCAGCAGGAAACGGCCGTCTGGATCAATACAGACCTGAGGTTAAACACAGCTACACACATACACATGCATACACTCATACATCACACACACGTATGTTAACAACCCCCCACACACACAACATACACAGTTCAATCACTGAAGAATGGCCAAAACAGCCACAATATCTCACTGTGATCACATTCTCAGCACTGTGACAGCATGACATTACAGAACTCTTGAGCTGTAAGATGTTGGCTTTATTCTTCTATTTTGCTGTATGTAACTTCTATGCATCCAGAACAAGTAAAATGTCACACAATCTTTGGATATCATCTAATATTTTAATGTTATAGTGCTAATGAATGGAGTACAGTCTTACTATTACTTGTTACATACATCAGGCTTGGTGACTTCAGACAAGAAATATGTCTCGGCGGGAAAACTGTGTAAATTTGATTTTTACTATTGCTTTAAGTGTGTTTCTACTATTGTTCACTTACGTAGTACCAATAACACTCTTAAAAATAAAGATGCCAGAACACTTTTCATAGAAGAACCATCTTTGGTTTCCTAAAGAACCTTTCAAAGGATCGTTCTTTGAAAGTTTCAAATCCATACAATGTTAATGCTCTTAGTCTTAAATAGGTAAAGGACTTCTGTATTCCGTATTTACATGAGTTCAATCCCCAGTGATGCCACAGACACCCCGTGGTTGGGAATCCATGAGAGCACAATTGGTCTTGCTCTTTGAGGTTGGCCCTTCCTCTCTCAATCACTTAGTTGAAAAATGCCTGGCAGAATGGTCACTTTCACTTCACATTATTTTGTGTGATCCTCACATGTATGCTGGTGCTTGAAACTTACTGAGAATGTGTGTACATGTGTGTGTGTTTATACAGTCTGCAGCCGAGGTACTGCTTGTGTGTGTGTAGGAAGGTACAGGTAAGAACATGATAGTTTTATATGTGCTCTGTACAATCTGGAAATAATCCTGATGACAAGACAGTCTGTTTGTATGTGTATGAATGTGTGTGTCTGTGTGTGTGTGTGTGTGTGTGTGTGCTGGGCGTATGCTTTGCTACTGACTTGCAGATGGTGCAGACGAAGCAGGCAGGGTGGTAGGTCTTCCCCAAGGCCGTCACCACTTCTCCTTCAACAAAATCCCCGCAGCCATTGCAGCGCGTCCCATGCAGCCTCTGGTAGTCCAGCGTGCATAAATACTCTCCATTCTTCATGAAGAAACCCCCCTGTGCCAGGTCACAGCCACATACTGCGCACACACACACACACACACACACACACACACACACACACACACACAAAGAGAGCGCGACAGATGGGTACCATTAATTATTAGACCACAAACAAGACTGTAACTAACTTTCAGTGTCTCACAAATTAGAAATGATTAATATTACATTACAGTACCTTCTACACTGTAAATGGCAATGGTATACTTTAATTAACTTACTTTTGGCTTAAATAATTCACGTGTTAAAGAAGTGCATCAAAATAGCAAATTGCTAGCAAATATTTCTTTAACCTATATATTTTTCATTTGAAAAAATGTGCTACTTAAGAATAAACAGATCTGTAGCTCTGTCAGGCAGGACTTAATGCCACTTGGCTGCCCACAGACAGGAGCTTAAAACGCTGATGCCAAATAGGAGGTCAGCTTCACTTTTCTTGAACCACAGACTGCTTTCCAACATTCGGCTTAACTTCAGATGATTCAGACGTGTGTGTGTGTGTGTGTGTGTCTGTGTCTGTGTGTGTGTGTGTTGAGCTGGTAGGTCTGTGTCCTTTGAGTGGGTTGCATATGAGTGACGGTGTTCAGAGGCTTGGTGTGTGTGTGTGTGTGTGTGTGTGTGTGTGTGAGTGGGACAGCTCTCCGGCAGGCCAGGGAAATGGATATGTTCCTGCTTATGTAGCCCATTCAATATTCGCTCTTGTCCATTCCTCGATCTCCGACCTCACACCCACTCTTTGTATTTTCAGTGAATAATGCTGGGGTGCAGAGTGGTGGAGCATAAAAGTGTTTATAAATATCCTGCCTGTAGCTCCATGCTGCAAACCTGGTGAACTTTGTGGATGTGCACAGATTTATGTAGGGCCCTTGATGACTCGATATTTTTTATTCTTCATGCAGAATGATGTCTCCCAAGTGAGACATCATTCATTCTCTAAGAAAACAGTCTGAAAGGTTCCATAAATGGGCCTGCATCTTTGACCTGGTGCTGGATGCTGCGAGCAAAACACTGTGGGTAAAAGCCTGAAGGGCTAAACGCATAATTTACTGTAGCGACTCACATTATAATAATGAAAAGGAGTTCATCTGTAAAGGGAACTGAAGGTAATGGAGCGATTCAGCACTTTTGGCCAGAACAGAATAGACTTGGATTGATAATACAGCCAAGAAAGCTTCAACCACATCACAGAACTTTGTGGTTAAAGCTCGTGTAATATCAGTTTGACCCCAGCTATTTAAATTCTCCAGAAAATGGTTGAAATCAAAATTGCCACTCAAGTTTATTTGTCAAATCCTTTATTTTTCTTTGTTGACTCTCTAAAAAGTTCTTTAAGTAAAACATACATGTAACAACGGCCCATGGTGCAGAAAAGTTCTGGTGGAAAATATGTCTTCTCTTCTCCATGTCAAGTGAACCATCAGTGGCTCTCACAGTCCTAAAGGTATGATTATGTTTGGCAATGGCCCTAAAAGTTTTTTGAAGACTATAAAACTGCGTATTAAAGGTCCTTCAATATGATCCAAAACAACCAAAACAACCTGGGGTAAAACTGATCCCAAAGAACACTAATGTGTACAAAACACGTACAGGACACTAAAAGCACATCATCATGTGGACATATATGCAAAACTCACTTTTTGCATCCTTTTGTATTTCCATTTTTCCAGTTTTGCACAAGATGCTTCTTGATAGGACCGCCGAGCACTTGATATATTGGCCGAGTATGTGAGCGAACACATACAAGGAAATTGATTCCGGTCGATGGTGTCTCTCAAGCACAACAGTATGATACAACAACAACATGTAAAAATACGTGTGTACATGTGCCTACACCACACCCATATGTCTCTTCCAGAGCATGCTTGCTGCTCCAATAGGCCTATAGACGCGATTCTGATTCTGAGCCGCCAGCCATTCTAGTGTTAATTTTGTATTTACTAAACCCCTAATTTCAGCAAAGTCATTTAGTATGAAGCAAACAAATATCAGTTATTTATTTTGAGACATTAAATGTTGAATGGGATTAGACTGACCCCAAACATAAAAGGTGGGGTTTTTTTTATGTCTTCAGTGCAAAAAAGTTTTCTAACCACACTTTTTACCATGGCAGCTCAGGGCCTCAAAACGGCCATCTTCGTTTGACAACCTTCCCATTAGTTGCAAGGAGATTGCCATGGCGACAGACAAAATGTGACAAAGCAGGTGGCTGTGGCAACGACCATCATTAGCAGCAGAGAGGCTGTTGCGTAAATGTTTTTCTGGCTGGCGTTTGAGTAACTTTCACCCAACATAGAGTGCCACAGAGAGGGAAATGTCAGGCCCATTAGCCAGGACACACACACGCACACACACACGCACACACACAGGTATTAACATTTGGTAACACTATGCTGAAGGGCAGCATTCATGAAGCTACATGACACCTACATCAGCCTTTCATGACAACTAACATAAATCTACATATTCCAACAAGTGTCAGGCATCCTATTGGTTACATTTGTCCATTTTGATGAAATTTCACTCCAGAAAGTGTTAAAACACTTACAATAAGCCTTTATACTTGTATATATAAGATAACATCAATTACAGGCTTATGTAGGTGGTATGTAGCTCTATAAATGCTGTCCTTCAGTAAAATCAAATATTTTTTTAAATGCTATAAATGTTTCACGTTTTTTCTCAAGGCAACCAGCAAAATGTCCCATCAGAAGAGGTATCGCTCTGTGACAATGATTCAACAAAGATTCATCAGGTAACTAGTGAATGCTTGAAATTTTTGCTCACTAATTATTTTGATCCAGGATTTGATCATTTTCAAACTTGAGACAAGTGAAATACAGTGCTTGAAAATATCCCGCACATTTTTCAGATTTGCACTTCTTAACTGAATCATGTATAATGAAACAAGTATTACTGATTCTAACATCTACAATTCAGATGGATTGTAAAAATCATTTCTTTTATAAAATACATGAGTGCGTGCACACACACACACACACACACATATACATGCGCATGCGCACACACACACGAGCATGCGCGCGCACACACACACACACACACACACACACACACACACACACACACACACAGAGGTATTAACATTTGGTAACCTTTGGGCAGCATTTGTAACACTGTATTACACATGACACCTACATCGGACATAAATCTCATATTCCAACAAGACTTAGTTGTATGTATACAAGCAAATCCAGCGCATACATGTGAACCACATTGCTGCACAATGCTCTTTGTTGGTTTGTTGAGTCAGAGAAGTAATTAGAGAGACAGGCCGAGGCCTAGGCGGTCTCTCAGAGAGGCCGGTGACAGAAATTTGACAGTGCTCCAGTGTTCAGCACTGGAGGTTCTCTCTCATTTCAGGGTCAGTTCAGTCTCACTCGGCAATCACAGACCATCACAGCGTCACGATCACTTCTCCACAGTGCTTCCAGGAACTCCCTGACAGGAGGAGAGTGAACGATTCATTAGCACTGGAAGACACAAACTAGAACAATGGGGCTGTTGCAGAGCAGCTTTGTGCTCCGTGTCCTCTCTGCCCGGAGTTAGTGCAGTGATGTGCCTCCTCCAGCTCATCTGCTGTGTTATACAAGCTTTCACACACTTCATTAATATTTCACTGGATTTCCCCAGAATGCTGGTCCTTCCCTCAGCTCCGCAGCACTGCTCTGCGCTACTAGTCCTGTACGACATTACTTTTTTCTGTGGTTTGAAAACATGTTGGAATAAAAGAAGTAAACCTAAAAGGCTTTAAATGTAGTGATTATACTTTAATAAAAGTAAACTGTTAAACAAAGAACCACAGGAAATAAAATAATACCATAATGGGCAGTTGGTGGCCTAGTGGTTGGGGCGTTCGCCCTGCGATCAGGAAGTTGTGGGTTCGATTCCCAAGACCGCTAAGCACCTCTGAGGGACTCTGAGCAAGGTACCGTCTCCACACACTGCTCCCCGGGCGCTGTGTTCCTGGCTGCCCGCTGCTTCACTTGGTGAACGGGTTAAATGCAGAGGAAGAATTCTGTGCTTTTCACACTGTGTGCTGTGGTGTGTTCATGTATGACAGAATGTTCACTTTCACTAATAAACAGCTATTTATTACAATATTCAGGTGGTTCCTGTTTACAGTCTCTATAATCGGTTTGAATCTGCCTCTTTTATGATAAATGCAGATGTCTAATGTTCTGGAACTACCTAAATATACTTTAAAAACTTTATTTTTTGTTTTATCCAGTACTGTGCAAAAGTCCTAAATCACCTCACATGCCTAATAATCACATTGTTGGTGCAAAAATATTGTTTGTGCCAGTCAAACTGTCTTATTTTTGGCATATCAAGTAGATTAAATCAAGGAAATGGGAACAAATGTTTTACTGAAACAGGCTGCAAAGTGCCTAAAGTGCCTTTATATAAAAGAATTCCAACCACTCAGCATTCAGCACCACCAGTATACTGATCACCGCCTGATCATCTGGAATCATCTGCACCTGTTTCTGCACTGGTTCAGGCCTTAAGTTAGATCTGCTTTGTTATGCTTGAATGATCCATACATAGGTCGCTGTGTCCAGGTTCAAAGCATTCCTTTGAAACCGGACTGAAAACGAGAGATTTTGAAAGTCCTAAATAATTATTAATACAAGAAAGTCTGGCTCCTTGAAAGCAAAATATGAAGAAATGAGCGGTGGCTCAAGACTTTTGCGCAGTACCGTATGTCACAATAATGAAAACTAACTGCAGTACTGCCCACTCCTGCTGAGAATGCAATAGAGCATACTGACATAGGCATGTGGAATAAGCTTTGTTTCTAATTACTCCCTGTATGCTGTGATGATCCACACAATTAGTTCAGCTGCATGCCATAAGAAAAATGGCCTTTGATGTCTCCACTCATTTGAAACTAAGACTGTCACTGTCTTTGTGACCGCACTTTCCCAAAAGGGGTGTAAATGCAGAGCTCTTATGTGTAATAATGCTTTATCCTGATGCACTTTCCCAGTCTTTGTGGTCAACCAGTGAAGCAGATAAAATGAAGCCTAAATAAGGCCCCTGGCATCAGAGGGCTCTTGGCATGCACCTTGGCTTTCAAACTCCCTTCATTATCCATGTGGAGCTAGCAACATCCTCATCACCACAATGCAACGCAACAGCGTGATAGGCCTGTCCAACTCGATTAGTCTCAATGGCTCTCTCCTGACTGTGGGGGCTGTTAGCCTCACAGCAATGCTAACAGACTCCAGTCTGCTGTGTGGAACTCACAAACATGCAGCAAACATTCACTAAGACATGCCTATTGCTGAGCTGTAAGAATCTGTTGGGTTTTGATGGAAGATGTGGTGTGACAGACCACAGGTCAAGTAGGCCTGTTTTAATGGGGACATGTTACTCATGCTGTCTTTGTTCTGCACTTTAGCACCACACAGGGAGACCATGGTCGTCATTATGGACCACACATACATTGTCTATGTGTCAGAGTGACCACCTAGTGTCATTACAACATCCAGAACAAGAAACTAGATTCAAGGTCCTCAACGATAAACCTCTGAGTTTTTTTCTGTCATAAAGCGATGTCTTTCTCTATATTTAACCCATTCACCAAGTAAAGCAGTGGGCTGCCACCAACGAGGGGCGCCTGGGGAGCAGTGTGTGGGGACGGTAACTTGTTCCGGAATACCTCAGTGATGACACTAGCAGTGCTGGGATTCACACCCACAACCTTCTGACTGCAGAGACAATTCCCTACCCACTAGGCCACCAGCTATATGTTTTGCTTATCAAGAAAACCCAACCCTGTCCTGGTGGTTCCTGTGGATAGTTCCTCCTTCCTGGGAGCATCAGGAAGAATGGATGGTCTGTTCAGGTCTATTCAAGGCTTGGCACTGGCTAGTTAGAGCAGAACCTCAAGAGTGACCCTTGGTTCGACTCACGAGGAGAACTCCTCCCTACCGCTTCTTTGAAGCCGCACTATTACAGGCTTTCAGCACTCGCACATTAAAGATGACTTCTGGAGCAAGACATTCAAAAGTTGACCGCAAGTTGTATTTGTCACATGGATCCATGGCAACCTGGTGATATAATGTGAAGTTTGTGGTCACAGCGGTAAATCAGTTATGACGGCTAATTATACTATGAGCCACTTTTTACGAGAGTCCGCCCCAGTCAGACCGAGAAGAGGTGGAGACATATCAGGGGACACAGGCCTCTATGTGTGTGTATGAATTTGTCACCACTGACAGCTGTGTGTGTGTGTGTGTGTGTGTGTGTGTGCGCGCGCGTGTGTGAGAGTTTGAAGAGAGATTTACAAAATGGGAGGGGGCAGTGTTAGTGTGAGTGTTTGTGACAATGACAGCTGCCAGAAAAATCCACTTGACTATTTTTGTAAAGAATGCATAGCCTTATCAGCCCTTCCTCCAGAAACAGCAACTTCCTCACCTCCTCCACCATAAAACACCCAACCAACTTCACCAAAACTGGCACAATGGCCACTTTTTCTTTCTCCATACTGACCGTGAAAACCTGAAAAGTGTCAGCTGAAAGGTACTGATCTGAATTTCTCTTTAGAAAAGTGACCCATCCATTGGTCAAAACACTTTATTGAACTTCTACAACTTAAGAATAACTCGGCTAGTTTGCATCATAGTCTATGTAGTAACCAAACTGTAAGCTCTTTGACGTAGCAGGTCCAATATTTCAAGGGGTTAAAGTCTTTTTAAAAAGTGTACTTTTAATATAATGTTCAGAAATCTCTGAACAGATATTTGTTTTTAAGTCATCAGTACCATATGTTCATGGGACACTTATTATCATGCACTGTAAGCAATCCTGTGATACTTCATTGTTATAATAATTGCTACAGATGTAAGCGAATATAGACTAATCAGTGCCCAAGGATTCTTATTAGTTAAGCTTGATGCACTTACCTAGACAAAGAACAAACCACTGTATGCTGCATGGGGGAATTATCCACTACACTACACCAGCAGGGGTGAAAGTTTGGTTTGAAATACGTGCAGATTTCCTGCTAGTGTCGGCTCAGCACAGACACCACGTTCAGAAAGGTGTTATCAGTCCATAGCCAATAGACTGTGAATGCATTGATCTCATATTTCTCGCACTCAGTATGACCTGCGTATAGCAGCGAGTAATGAAGCCTCCTCTTCCTGTTGGTGAAGCACACTTTCATTCACTCTAAAACGGGAACCTTACACCCCGCGGTTCAGCGCACATGCATTTCATAAGTCTCATTATCTCCTCATAAATCAAAAGCTATGAGAACTGTAACTTGACCAGCCCTGGCCTGCTTGCTTTTCATGGCAAGAAATAAAATGTGGATTTTTGAGCAAGCCATGAAAGTATCATATCTGCTTCAAAAACATTACTATTTTTCATCTTTCCACCATTTAAAAACGCAAGCTGCTCTGTACGTCGGGTTTTTAAAAAGTGAATGGACCAATGGAAATGATCTAAAAAAAAGGTAAAAAGTTACCATTTTAGAACCGTGATTTCTATTGACAGTTAAAATGTGCTAAATTAATTTAAAATAAGGACGCGCAAGGCTTGCGTGAACATCCTGCGGGAAGACTATGGGAATGACAGCTTGAAAAAACATCTAAGGGTATGTGGCCTTTGACCCCTGTGGGGGTCTGCCACTCCTCGTTAGTGTGAATCCACAGCTGCCGAGCGGCTGTGATTCCTGGCGCAACGATACATGCACATACACACAAACTCACGTATACACAGACTCGGCAGAGGTGTATGGACCCCTCCCTGGCTCCGATCTGCGTCCCATTGGGGATCAGCAGAGCTATTTCCAGCCTCGCAGTGCTTTAACGGCTCCTGGAGACTCTGCTGAAAATAGCACAGAGCCGCTTTGACTGACACAGCATTCACAAAGTGGTGGGGGAAGAAAGGGGGGGGGCACAAGTGAAGAAAGACAGAGTGAGACACTGAAAGAAGATATGAACATGAACATGTAAGTGCAAAAGTGAGGGGGAGTACTGAAGCGTATGGCTAATGCATACACTTGCTGGTAGCGGTGGCGATGTGGCAAATATGATACAACGCATCACGATATTAATGTGAATTTTTCTGAAATTTGTAGACAAATTGTAATAGACACAGTGTACCAACACACCAGTAATACGACATTTAAAAAACCAAAACAACAAAACAAAAATCTTAACAAATGGCATATTGAGTTAGCATACACTCGGCTACTTGTTCCTGTTCTGTAATTGGTCTAAATCTCTCTATTAACGATACACACTTTTGGTAGTGCTGTAGAAGTACCAACACTGCACACAATATATACCACCACAAATTTGCACACCCTTCAACATTCCCTTAATACTTAATAAATACTGTATATGCTCAATATTCTTTGCTAACAAATGTATTTAAAGTATGTTCACCTTTTGGGTACCTTTATTGGCCAGAAAATGTCAGATTTTCTATTCATCAGTACTGACCCACAAAAAGCCACCTAATATAATTATAATGTGGATTACCAGTTATTTAGTGAGATATTTCCTGTTAGTTTTCTAATAAGCTATTAAGTGACAGCCAGTGGGATGAAACAGTTACACTGCAAAAACTCCTGATCTACCCAAGACTTGCAATCTTATTTCTAGCCTAAAAGTCTTATTGATCTTGTTTTGAGAATAATATACTATATAAGAGCAGATTTTGTAAGATTATTAAGATTGTTTTAGGACATTTTTTCCTATTTCAAGACATCTTACCAAGTGTAAATATCTTACTGCACTGACAGATCATTTCATTTATTTCTAGTCTAAAGACTGCTTGAACTAGGAAAAAATATCTTAAAACAATCTTAATATACTATATAAGAGCAAAAAAATCTGCTCTTATATAGTATATTATTCTCAAAACAAGATCAAGAAGACTTTAAGGCTAGAAATAAGATTGCAAGTCTTGGTTAGATCAGGAGTTTTTACAGTGTAACGAGTGAGTTTAAAGTTAAAGGACTGTCGAGAATTCGACTCTTCATCACCGCACAACCAGTTAATAGGATGTCAGACATAGATGTTGGACATTCTTTCCATGCTATTAAGGAAACAGTTTTTCTTTTTTTACATATTTTCATTAATAGTTGTTCACTCAACAACTTTCCGGGGCTCAACAAGAACAAAACTCTGCCGTTTAAGAAATAAATGGATAAGTGGTAAAAACCTGTGGTGTGCAAAAACTTTTGACTGTTAGTGTACTCAGAAAAGGATATCATAATTCACATATCTTCCACCGCTGTTCCTTGGCACACGCTGCGTGAGTTTACTCTGGCTAAACTCTTGTGGCTAATGGGACGGTAAAGAGAAAACACAGCCCGCTGGCTCCGATCGTGGACATCCTCAAGCCACGCGGCCAAATCTCGGGGGCTGGCAGGCCTTAGCTGCGCTTTCACTCCAGCCAGGTATTTACAGACACAATTATATTAAACATTACGCAACCCTTCCGCTTGCATCCTGCTTTCCAGGAATGGACCTACGCATATGGACAAGCACAAAGATTATGGATTTATTTTAAGCAGACTAAAGTTCCTGGCCTAATTAGGCCCCGCCCTGTACTGCTCATGGTTTAGCCATTCTTAGGGACTGCAGTAATTCACCACCAGAAGACACGCTAGCATTCCTTACTGCTTCTATAAATAATTCATTGTGTAGCATGGAGAACAGTAAATATGTTCAGGTATCAAAAAGGTTATTGCAGCTGCTCTGTGCTTCTTGTATAAGAAATCTGTTACCAGTAAAGGTCAGGTGGCACGTTGCTGATCCTGGCATAAAATAAACCTTTTTTTAGTAGAGAGTCAATTTAATCACAGAAGATTCTTCACACCAACCTGAACATGTCTCAGTCTACTCATTACCACTGCTGCATAATCTTTAATACATATAGAATGGCGTGTTATATATCCCCTCTGCCCTCCATAGGAAAGATATCAGATGAACAGACCAGGCCAAAATTCTCACAGAATGTGTGAGAACCTGTAAGACAGGCAATACAAAGTCTAGCTCTAGTCATCTAGTGTCATGTGATGGAGACACCCTGGTGCTAGCTCAGAGTTCCAGCAGTAATAAGACTGACCTCTTAGCCTAATTCAATTCATGGGGTATGAACCACAGGACGCTACAGTATTTGATTAAACCAAGTCATATGAGGCTTTTTATATGATTGGAATTAACTCCTGTGTCTTACTGTAGACACTAGATAGGCACTGATATTGTCAGCCAGGGCTGAAATTTTCTATGTAGATGTCCCACTGTATTTCTAAACCTTAGAAATACTGGATACAGTAATAAAAATATGAAGAGAATGTGTACAAAGAAAAATTTAACATTTCTGCAGAATTACAGATACAGCAAAATGAAAAAATGTGCCTCCACAGTACAATAAACGTCATCAAATATCAGTTTCAAATATCAGTCAAGTCCAAACATCTGCCCAATGCCATTTACTGTTTCAAAGACTTTATATGCAAATAGTGCTTTGAGTGCTTTAGAGCATTCAAAACGTACCAACTGAATACCCCAGAGAGCAGCATACTGTGAAATCTGTCATTTACAGTTCAAACTCATACAATGTGTTTATAGTCAGAAACCAATTCTGCTGTTGTTATAACTGCTTTGGCAAAAGCTTATGGGGTGCTGGAAAAAAAAGAGGTATAGTGTACATTAACGCAGCCCCTAAAACTTTCATAGATTCACAAAAAGAATTTATGATAAAGAGAACATTTTCCTCTGAGTGGATGAATTTAGTGTTGAGAGAGTGTTGAATGATGTCTTGCAATAAAATGAGAGAAGACTGTATGATGCTTTAGCCCTCCCTCTCAGAAGAAATAAGGGAATGTTCTCTATGTGCCTGGCAAGATACCACTTGTAATAAATCTCACGCTCACTCTTACAACCCAGGGGCTCAGTCTGTCACTCTGCGGAGGTATAGAGAAAAAGGACAAGCATGGAGATGAATGCACTCTAAACGAATAAAGACAAAATAAAAGCCTCAGCAAGGGTTCTTTGCATGATGCCACAGAAAAAAAAACATTTTTGTTTCCTTTCAGAACCCGTCACTGTATAGACCTTTAACCACTTTTGTGGTTTTATGTACAAAAGACAATCTACAAGAACATACATATAAATGACATATATATATATATGCTCTGTATTGTGCTTTACTGAAAAGACAAAAATACTCGACTAACTTTTTCATGAGTGGGTGGAGCTAAACTGGTGCAGTCCGAGAAGCAAATGCATTGACAATGAAACAATTAATTTGTACTCAGAAAAATTAATTACTATACTATGTGAAAGTTTTACACAGTTTACATACTAAACTCTTTTGTTTAAAAATGCAAGTAAAATTAAGTTTTCTATGATACTGGCCCCTTTTGTATATGATACCAAATTAGACTACCAAGAAATCTCATATAGCATCTAGCTGAGGCTATTGCTAAATCATTCACACGTTTTTGGGCAACTTTGGTAGAACTCACCGATATTCCAAATGATGAACGGCTTCTGCTTCACCGCTAACAGATTAAATGCTATAGAGGAAAACGATGCCATATATCCAAGTCCAGGTCTTGTGTTTACTGCGTTCAGGGCATGAATGTGGAATGTGTCCAGCCTAATGAAATTATTCAGGCTGCGAGAAGGGGGAGTGGTGTAGCTTTAAACTAAGATTCCATTCACAAGGTCATAAAGTTCAGAAATTTGCACTGTCCAGCTAAAAGTCCCTTGTTACTATTTTTAACTGATGAAGCTCCGGGCAAAGAAAAGGGAACCTGTACCCTTAAATGCACGAGAGGAAAGAGAAGATGACGTCCATTTTCATCGATCTAACCACTCACTCATGACCTGAGGAGCATGTTAAAACCTTTACACCATTATAAAAAGTCATCATCCTCTGTCAGCCTTGTCTGATGTTTCCCATCCTGGAGAAACCACATGCATCACACTACTGTGTTCGCCTTAACACTTAGAACACAAGCAGCATGTATCTGAGCAGGCAGAGCCACAAACGGTAAATCTTCATCACACTATGAAGTGTAAAGTGACCATTCTGTCATACGTGAACACACCACAGCCCACAAAAGCGCAAACAGCACAAAGTTCTTCCTCTACATTTAACCCATTCACCAAATGAAGCAGCGGGCAGCCAGGAACACAGCGCCCGGTGAGCAGTGTGTGGGGACGGGACTTTGCTCAAGGGTACCTCAGAGGTGCCACTTGCAGTCTTGGGATTCAAACCAATGACTTTCTGATCACAGGGCGAATCAGCTGTCCCATAAAGGCGGTTCGTAGCAGAGGTTGGTTTCGATCCATCGACATATAGGTTATGGGCCCAGCACTATTTCGCTGCAGCCAAACAACTCTTTATATGGAAGTTTCCCTGGTTTGTGTTGATGCTTGAGGTGTCAGACGTTATGCTGAGCTTTGTGTGGTGTTCACGTTGACCCAACATTATTGTAATTTAAAAAGCATGAAATGTTAATAACTGCTATACACAAAAGCCTATGAAGAACAATCATTTCTTTTATTTTAGGTCATAAAAATAAACAAAAAAAAACCACAAGATGTCTGAATCTAGGAGAACTTCCAGGACAGTTTCTGCCTATAAGCAGATATGGAAAACCTGCAGAGGGCGGGGGGCGGGTCCAGAGAGCGGCTGAGCGAAAAACAGCAAACAGCCAATATGTAAGAGAACAAATGCTAGGTTTGGACAGCTCTGAGTTCTTAGGGGTAAAAGTGCATTCTCTAACATAGTCAAAATACACTCTTCATTTCAGTCTGAAGCCCCTTTTGAGCTGAAGCAGGTGCGTGAACAGATGTTCTTACCTTTGCATGTGAAGCACTTGATGTGAAAATGCCTGGACTGCACACGCAGCACCTCCCCTTTGCATGGCTCCCCACACTTGTAGCACTGGATGACCAGCTTCTCTGGGGGGTGGCGGGGTTCCTGAGGATGGGCCACTGTGAGAGAGCACATTATACGCCTTCATATCAGGTGACAAAAGAAAACAACACTTTTAAAGCATTTGTGATGAAACGTCCCACAAGGCACATGTGTTTTAGGCGGTGTGTCAAGAATTTTAGCACAAAGATGCTACAGATATGCTCTGCCAAATGTGTCAGATCAAACATTTTTCCCTGGTCATCAACAAAGCCAGCAGATGTACTGACCAGCATGCCAAGCTGTTGAGGGCGGCTGATGAAGCAAAAAACGTAACTTAACACATTTTCATAACATTTTTATTACTTCAGGATGCTCAGCTTTTTTGAGGTTTCTGCCATTTAAAAAGGCTGATGATGATTGTAATCTAATGTTAGAAAAAATAAAGAAGGAACAAGACGAAAAAATAAAATGCTATTTGTTACTTTGTAGTTGGTGCCAATATTATACACTGGTTGTTGTTCTTTATAGTCTTTAGTTGGTCTTGATGTGTCTTTTTAGTTGTTCTAAAAGCTCTGATAAGACCAACAATGTACTCAGAAAAGAACACTGTGATGATTATTAGGATGATGCTAACATACATGCATTTGCAGGACAAATTCAAAGTCCTTAAACACAAAATGGGTGAATGGTAATGTGCTTGAAATGTGTTTGGAAGAGTGATAATTAAAAAAGTTATTGTCAGATCCTGTCAGAACACAAACCCAAGACTCCATCCATCCCCC
>JBBPCX010088540.1:0-25784 GCA_037974365.1 Hydrocynus forskahlii | reverse complement strand
AAGGTAATTGTGACAATGAAAATTGTTTTATAACAGTGTGTATTTTCATGTAACTTTTGTGGTTAAAAAAATGTCAGTAGGAACTATTGGCCCACAGGCATCTTTACTTTATCAAATTTGGCCCTCTTTGTCAACGTTTGGACACCCCTGAGCTAGGTCCTACTCTCAGATGGTCATTACACTTGATGGGAAGGTTAACCAAACAATAGCTCATAATAGACAGCATCTGACTCTTACTGTAAACAACATTTAAAAGTTCATTATTTGTGTGTATATGAACGTTTTACAACGGCTTTGAGAATCTCAGCCAATCAGATCTTAGACCAGACTTACTCTCCTCAACTACTACTAATTGCAGACTGCAGGAAAGCAGAGATGGACATCTTGGGCTTAAATACTAAGGCCAAATGGATTACAATCTAAAGTGTGTTCAGTTCATACTGAAAAACAAATACAAGTTATACTTCACAATGTGTTTGAAACAGAATAACAGGTAGGCTGTGTGAATCTAGACCTTGGGCCAGTTGTAAATCAGCTCCATCTTAGCCAATTCTTATATTTTCATATAAAACAGGTAATATAAAATGTGTCTTCTAAGACCATTTTAAAACATTGGCAAAAATATCAAGGTACACAGAGCACACAGCCTCAAATGATCAGAATGAGCTGATAATGATGAACACTCTGCCTGTACCGCTGTAATTCACCACCCTCTTGACACATAAAAGCAAAAGATGACTCATTTCCTGTATTAGCTGGAGTGCATGATCCCCTCTCCCTTTTTATAAACTGATGTGAGATTGGATTATGTATATGAGCACTATCTTTGTCTGCGGTGTGCTGTGGAAGTAGACAGCTGAAACATGGGCCTGTGTTTACTGGAGGGCACAAATCTGTGATTGTAGCTGTACCCAGCAGAAAACTTTTGTGTTTAAGTTTTATTCAGTCTTGATTCAGTTTTCCCCTCTGAATTTTGTTAGGTGATACAGAAGTCAAAATAAAATGCATTGTTATTTGTGATTACCTTTCGGTGTAGGCAGGTGAAGAGTGCGGTTCATGGTGCACAGCTCTGCCAGGTTGGGGGATGTGTAGGACAGAGCCTTCCAGCTGTCTGACAGGAAGGGCTTGCAGGCCTTATCAGCATCTGTGGGCTCATACCATACTGAAATGCAAGAAAAACACAGATGACGCACTGCTGCGGGCTAATGCTACGGGAATCATTATCTTAACTGTTTGTACTGCTGTGCATGAACCTGGGACTGAATGTTTCTTAGCAAGGCTGCAGACGTAGTCGATGGTAGAAACAGGAATGTTACCATCAAGGACCACGAGAGATGCCGAGGACAGCTGTTCCTCATACCGGGAAACCTGTACAACATTTACATTGGGCCATAAGCCATTAAAGCAATACTTCGTGAATCAAATTTACCTCAAAATTTCCCCTTTCCCAAATGTACTAAATCAGCAAAGGGATGTTTGATGTCTGAGGTTTGCTTCTTCAGTTTTACAATGGAGCTCCAAGGCTAATGTAACTAAAAAGCTTATGTTGGACAATACTTTTGCCTACACTTAGATAGCAGTACATCTTACAGATAACTTAATAACTCAGCATGGTTTGAGGCAAGTGTGTAACGATTTAACCTGATGGTTAAGCTTCCTTTACTTAATTAGTCACACAGCTCCAGTACAAAACTGAATAAACAAATGTCAGACACCAAACATGTTTTACCTTGATAGAATTTTTTAAGATTTGAAGAAAACTACGTAAATGTGATGTTAGGCCAAAACACTTTTAGCTCCTAATTGTAGCTACTGAAACTATTCTGTATTGTTTCAATACAGAATAGTTTCAATTCAGGATTCTCCAATGTATATAATCTATATATATCCCTGTAGGATGTAGATTTTTTTTTTCTCTATGTACATATGTAGGTGATATATACACATATTTGCATACAAATACAAATGTGTATTTATACTTTTTGTATTAGTTGTAAAGTGTACTTTTTATCTTAATCTTTGTGTCATATATCTTTTAATCTATTGTTTTGCTCCTCTTACTTTTACTGTCCCCTTTCTGCCGTAACAATGCAAATTTCCCACTTGTAGGACTAATAAAGGTTTATCTTATCTTATAGTGGTAAAGCTGGGTAGCAACACAAAATTGGCAATGTGTGCATAGTGGCAGAACAATACTCACATACTGTTCTTTGATTTGTTGGTGGATGTCCATGTCCCCCAGTCCCAAACTCAGCTCTCCAGCCTCAGTGATTACACCACAGTAAGTCGCAGTTCTGTGAGCCTCCAATCTCGCCACTGCACTGGTGTCCTAATGAGAAAATAGGAAAGTTTGGGATTGCTGGTTGAGGTAGTTATTCACATGTCAAAGGTGAGAGACCTGAATAAGGTATGCAGTTTTTAGGCAAGAAATCCATTTTACTTTATCTACAGACCAATTTAAGAACAGATTTAAGAACAGATTTCAAACTATAAGTTACTTTTCCATAACAGTGCTGCCATTATTACTAAGAAGCCATTTGTATAGACTGTATTCTAGCCTACATTTGTATCACTGAATATAAAATTAAGGTACTAAATCATTTTTGAGCCTATTTTCAAAAGACTATATGAACTCCCCAGAGTTCATCATCGGCACACAGTACTTACCATATGTTTGCAGTAGTCAAGCACAGCAACACTATGAAAATCTTTTCCAATGGCTGAGATGAAGAGAGGTTTGTGTCCCAGCCTGCTCAGACAGTCTTAAGGGCACATGATTTGAATTGTAAATAGAGAGAGGGGTAAACAGTTACTGTACTACTTAAACAATGGACCGTTTAAGAAAAGTTCACTTGCAAGTTACCTGCAATATTCCGACCCACTCCCCCAAACGACTGGCACACACTGCCTGGGTTTGTCTGTCCAAACTGATACAAGTAGATTTCTTTCAGGGAATGTTTTCATTTAGAACAAACACTTATAAATAGACTTTCTGGAAGCTCATACCTTTATATCTACATTCTATTGCTGGACTTGTGTTTAATTACCCGAACACCTTCAGTCTGTATTTACATGAACACCTTTAATCATACCAATAACTTCTTTGATGTTCCTTTAGCAATGAAGTCCACATTAACACCACCGATGACAACCTGTAAGAGACGCAATGGAATCAGATTTTAGACACACTCAGCTTAACACCTACACTATTTGGACAAAAGTATTGGGATGCCTGACCATTACACCAAAATGGACTTTAATGACTTTGCATTCAAATACATAGACTTTAATATGGAGTTGGTCCCCCTTTGCAGCTACAACAGCCTCCACTCTTCTTGGAAGGCTTTCCACAAGATTTTGGAGTTTCTGTGGGAATTTGTGCCCATTCATTATGTGGAGCATTTATGAGGTCAGGCACTGATGTAGGACGAGAACACCTGGCTCACAATCTCCATTCCATTTCATCCCAATGGTGTTGGATGGGGTTGAGGTCAGGGCTCTGTGTGGACCAGTCAAGTTCCTCCACACCGAACTCATCCGATCATGTCTTTATGGAGCTTGCTTTGTCCACTGGGGCTGGAATAGAAAAGGCTCTTCCCCAAACTGTGTCCACAAAGTCAGAAGCAAGGCATTGTCCATGCAATGTCTTGGTCTGATGAAGCATTAAGATTGTCCTTCACTGGATGTTAGGGGACCAGCCCAAACCCTGAATTTAGATGTGTGTCCCAGTCCATTTGTCCATGTAGTGTAAGTTTGTTTTACCAGTTCTGGACTAAAATGTCCTTTTTAGAGTTAATTTGAGTCTGGGAATCAGCAGTGTGTGTGATTTGTGTGAATGGGCTTTGGATGATACGTACAGGTTTAGGTTTCGAGGGCTGGTTCTTGTCTTCCTGAATCTTTAGGCTTCCTCTTAGACCACTCTGACACTTCTTCAGGCGTTCAGAAAGGGCACAAGCTATCTGACTACCCACCTTAGCATTGTTGTGAATGAGAGCTATGTCTAAGAGAGAGATGCGTTAAGGAAGTCATATTGATGCCAAAACCATCAATATGCATATACAGGTAAGGATAAAGCCGCCAACATTGTTATTAATTTGCTTGTGTGGTATAGGAGCTCTATGTTACGTGGAGGTTCTTTAAAGAAGTTCTTAACACTAACATATCTCAATGACAGAAATGTTTTTAAAAAAAATTATGCTCAAAGTACGGTCCATTAAGGATAGCCATGGAGTCCTGACTTAATTTGTTATGTTTTAAATGCTATGACGGGGTAAGCATTACATTACAACATCCTACACTTTTCAGTTAATTGAGTGGGGGCGAACAAAAACAAAATATAAACATGATATGCATCACAATGTTTTACGTTTCTGAGTATTGATAAGTTAGTGCAGACCCAAAGAAGCTGTAGTATTTAAAAATAATTCTTTAAATTCAATTAAACCAGTTATAATCATTGAAAGAGTCACTTTGACGGATACTGGCTTGGAGGGACTGGCCTTCGGTCAGCTTGCCAACTCTCTGCAGGATAAAAGGGGTCACGTCTCTTCCTCTGATTCCTTTCAGTCTGTGGAAATACAGAATAAAATTCTGAATAGACATTTGCTCTGTGTAATTAACCTCCTGTTATCTCGAGCTGACATCAAATATCTTGTCACCTTTTAACCATCTGGTTTAAAGCCTTTTGCGATTACATTTAGCAAATGTAATTTCTATATAATGACTAGACTTTTGTCCCAAAACACAGTCTTCAATATGTAAAACCATTAATCAGAATCAGAATCAGAAAACTTTATTTATCCTGGAGGAAATTGTTTATGCGGTGACTGCCACATCACACAGACACAGAGAGACACAAGGCACCAGAATAATTTAAAATAAAAAGTAAGATAAAGTACTATAATAAAAGAAAATAAGTCTAATATAAGTCTAAATAGAATCTAATAAAAATCCAAAATGAGAATAAACTAAAATCTGAATAAAAATAAAAATCAGTGGAAAGAAAACAACCATAATATGAATATAAGTAGTAAAAACACAAAAGAAACGTTGAAATAACTCTCTCTACCCACATGATTAGAGAGGGCACAGCTTGCTAATACTAAAAAAACTGAGTTAACTGTTGAAAGTTGGGGGGAAAAAATTAAAACACTAAAATACAAAGACAAGACACGGAGCAGTCACGACACGCTGCAGCAGGCTCGCGCCCGTGCATTAACTTAATTATGTCACTGTTCACTTTGTAAAATGCAAAACGCAGTTTAAAAATGAGACAAACCAGGTGAGCTGTGTTACCTGGCCTCTTCCAGCGCAGCCTGTATAGCGCCCTCTATCTGCTGCCCAGCAGCCGCATGCTCTTCTGGAATGGGCACAGCCAGCAGGACACCACACTGCAGACCCAGAGACAGCGTGCTCGCTGTGGACAGAAAACAAGCATCTCAAACAATCAGCGTTAAGCTCTTCAGTGATACCAGACTCTGCAAATGATACTGACGCTTAAAGCAGAGCATTAGGTTTATCTGTGTCATTTCATTCATTTCATGAAAAATGTACATTACTTACCAATAAGGTCAGCCGCCTCTGCTGCAGTGAGTACATTGTAAGGAGACGTATACCCACTTTGCGGAGAGAAGAAAGCTGGAAAACTCTTAGACTTTCCATATGTGGCTACACAGACCCCCTGAGTTTCCTAAGAATGTGGCATTAAAAGATTACTGTATTGAATATAACCATTTATATTTACTGATATGGACTCGTTGTTCATGTTCACCACTGACCAAGAACTCCAGGGTGCGACCGATGTCCAGGATGGACTTCACCCCAGCCGACACCACAGCAATAGGAGTGCGTCCCAGTTCAGTCAGATCAGCACTAACATCAAGAGCTGCGAGGAACATCCAGTTGTCGGTCTTTAAAAATGACATTTACCGTAACCCTTATTTTATGACTGAAAATGCATCAAATAAAATCTTGATTATATTATAGAGTCAGAAATATACATTTTCTGTCTCAGTAAAAGTGTAAAGTGTCCATTTGTCATTCGTGGACACGCCACAGTGTGAACAGCACGAAATTCTTCTCTGTATTAAACCCATTCACCAACTGAAGCAGCGGGCAGCCAGGAAAACAGTGCCCGGGGAGCAGTGCGTGGGGACAGTACCTTGCTCAAGGGTACCTAGTGGTGCCACTAGCAATCCTGGGATTCAAACCCACAGCCTTCTGATCGCAGGGGCAGCTCCCTAACTACTAAGCCACCAGCTGCCCAGTAAAAGTTACCATTCTGTTTTACTCTGATAGAAGAAATTTATACTATTCATTATTACATTTCAACTTACAGTTCTCTCCATCTCTGTGCACTCCACCAATACCTCCAGTCACAAACACCGGAATCCCTGCTCTGTGGGCTGCAATCATCGTGCCAGAGACAGTAGTGCCTCCAGACAAACCCTACTGATTCAATCAAATATTACTGACATTCCAGACTCATAATCGTAATAAGAAAGGTCCTAAGGATGAATTTTTACCTTGCTGACAACATAAGGCAAGTCTCTCCTGGACACCTTAAGGACCGATTTATTTTGGGCCAGGAAGTCCAACTCCTCTGGAGTCAGGCCCACACGAACAGTGCCCTCCAGGACCCCCACAGTAGCCGGGGTCGCCCCTTCAGCCCTCACGATGGACTCTACTTCTTTGGCGGTGCTAAAAACAGACCAGCCATTTAAATGGGAGGTTAAAATTGAATTTACAGACTTTCCAAATGTAGTCAGTCAGTTTGGGGTCAAACATTTGGGGTCAAACGTTTCTATCAGGGCCTTTAAGGTTACAAGGGCTACCAAGCAATACTTACTTACCAAGCCTAGCAGTTACTATTGTGCATAAATCATGCACCTCTAAGCCCACTGACTTTTGTCTGTACTGTTGTCAAATATTTAAATGTTTTATTTGTCTTTTATTTCATTCAATAAAAACTGCACTTTGCATACAACAAACAAACCAGAAATAAAATTTGCAGTGGAGCACCAACTAAATAAGCAAAGATGTAATAGAACTTATAGCTATCAGTACCACTACCTTTTCTCTGTATTGCTTGCACATTTTTTCTATATATATATATATGAAGAAAAAAATCTTGTCCATGTTTTTCTGCTAACTTTGCACAAACCTATGACTTTTTCTTTTCCTTTTCTTTTGAGAGGTTCTGCTAACGTGTGCAGCTTAGTTGATAGTAACTTGGTTAAAAGCAGATGTTGATTTGAGTCTAGCTTTGGAGGTATGAAGAACCGGTGTGGACTGCTTAAAGCTCTGAGGTACCTCCCTCTGGATAAGAGCATCTGCCAAATGCCGTAACTACAACTGTTTTGGCTGATTAGCTACATTTAAGTGGGGTATTGTGTGTTTTTTCCAGTACACTAGCACTTTTTAAATTTAAAATTGCTTGTCCTGTTTTCACAGATTTGTCTTGCTTTTAACGGTAAGTGCCAAGGATGTTCATCATGATAATTGTTTCATGCAGAAAAAAAACCATTCCAGTATGCACATAATTGTATGAGGTGTGTTGCGTGTACAGAGTTACTGGATGTGAAGAGTTGTCCTAAGCTTCTTCTCTACCTCAGGTTGTGGGGGTAAGGCATGCCATGTGTGATGATGGTGCTCTCCAGAGCAACCACCGGCCGTCGTTCAGCCAGAGCCTCGCTCACAGTGGGATGGACTTTAAACTGATTATCTGTGGATGACAGCACATACATACATTGAGGGTTCAGCTGGTTCATGGAAAAATCCATAGCATTGCTCTCGAAGACAAAAAACCACTTCATTTCACATTTGTGCATAATTTGACGCTTGCAACAAAAGTAGTAGTGGTGATTTTTGCCAAACTACAGGAATGTTACCAACAGTTTAATTTTTTTTTAAAGTGCAGTGAAGCTTTACCATATTTGCCAGATGTGCAAGAAGATGTTGAAATACAGCGCTGCAACCTGTACGACAGTTTCCTCAGCATTTTCAGTCCTCAGGGATCTCAGTGATGGGAAGACAATGCTGGACAGTCAGTTAAAACTCACACTTTTCATGCAAGAGGCACAATCTGGCAATTTGTCAGTGAAGCCTTTCAGAGGGCCTCTCATGCTCCAGTTGCTAAAGACAAGCAGGCAGTGTATGAAGTTGAGAAGACTCTTCTTAAGAATTATATGACAGATTATTGCTTTATTCCTCAGTTCCTACAACAACTGAACTACTTTGCAAATTATGAAGGAGGTTAAAGTGTAGGAAAAGGCATCATGGCATTTGGAAGGATTATCTTCTAAGACGACCCCACTTTGAAAGCTGAAGAACACTTCAGTTCAGAACTTTAATGCACTTTTCCCATGCATTCATTTACAGTCCAGACTTCAAATCAAAACAGTAGTAACTATTTACTCACATGCTGTGACTCAAGTCCAACCTGTGTTGTTTCGCAAGTAAGAAAAACTGTTCTCAGACATCAACAGCAGACTAAATGTAAACAGAAGTTTTAAATGAACCTAAATTCTTTCAGTTCTGTTGTAGAAACGAGCTACATTCCAGACGGCCCTGCTTTCAGGGGTGGAACTGAACTTCGACCCCAGACAGTCTGTGTTCTGAGCAAAGACCACATCATTTGGAGCCCCTATCTCCAGCTCCACCTGCAGCCAGCAGTCAGGGGCTTTTATTTCAGCTGGAAAACTCTAAGCAAAAATAATTATATACGTATATTTAAAAAAATATTTTACAAAATTAAAATAGTGATCAACAACATACAAAAACTTGATCATATTTTTAATCCCACCACAGCACAACCAAGTTAAGATAGTGACTAACACATTTTCTTCATTACATACCATCACAGACACTCTGTGGAAAAACAGTGCTGAACAGTCAGTAAACAGACTCTCTTCATACTCCTGATTGGCTAATAGTTAATCCTGCATTTTGATTGGCTGGTACATTTGCTTTATGTAATCTGAATCCTTTATGTGCAGTAATGGATTTGGTATGGATTACCCCAAACCTATATATGTGTTATCCAGTAAACTGTTTCAGCAGTAAATGTATTTATTTATCTATAGTATCTATATCCACCCCTGACCTCTCTTACTGACCAGAGTATTTTGTTTTCAGATAATTATTTTAATATTTATCTTCTATGTTATTTTTGTCTTTGTGTCTCTGCCTCTGTGCAGTTTCCTCCAGGATCTATAAAGCTTTCTGATCATGGTTCTGATTAATCTGATTGGCTACTGTTATTTTGCATCCTGAAGCATGATCTGAATCCTGTAGTTTATGTGAATGCTGCACTATGATTGGCTACTTGAATCCTGCATTTTGACTGGATAGTGTAATCCTGCCTTCTGAATACCATCTTGCATGCTGCACTGTGATTGGCTACTTGCATCCCAGATTTTGGTTGGCTATGTAAATGCTGCACTTAGATGCCCTGCTTGAATCCTGCTGTCTAACTTTATAATACTCTCTGTGTCATACCTGACAGCTCGTGAAATCCTGGACTCTGATTGGCTGCTTGCAACCTGCATTCTTATTGGCTAGCATAATCCTACATTCTGATTGGTTAGTGTAATCCTATTTTTGGATTGGCTAATTGAATCTTAGCTTCCAATGAGCTTTTTGGACCTGTCCTGCTGAAACCTGAAGTCTGTTTTTTTCTCTTACAGTCAGATTTTTCCTAGGCAACTTGTTGCTATTTAAATTGGCATGTGTACTGATGTATGTAGCTGCTGCATACATTAATGCACACACAATAATATAAATTCGGCTTTTGTTTATCTTCTTACTCATTCAATAGGTGAGTGATTTAAACAGTTAAACACTTTTTTATTTATTTAATTGATTATTTATTTATGTAAATAAACAAAAAAGACTACACAACATCTGAAATCTCCTCAAAAAGCTGGTAGGCTAGCACAAATCTTGGGCTTCGACATGATTAGAGGAGGATCTGCTTCATCATATATGTTTTGCTTGTTCTGGTCACGAAGAGAAAAAGGCCACCACTGCAGGCTGATCGGATTTTCCTTTCGTTATTGCCTGTGTGTGACTGATCTGGATACTCAGTGCAAGCACAAAGGCATTGTAGAATAAATTTCATTTGAGGAGAAGTTTGTCGCTGTGTGTTCACTATTTGGTGGCTCTAACTCATGCAGTTGACCTTCAGCATTGTTAACGAATGTATGACCTGCAATATGTCTGGCCCATAGCTGGTTCTGAAGAACGCAGTCACAGTTGATTTCTGCACCACCATTCGGTTCGTAACCACTTTCCTTCACCTCTTCATCTGTATCTACGAGCTCCTTTTCAAACCAGTTGGGGTTTTCAAGCTGGTATGCTTTAAAGGCATTGATAGCATCTCTTAATGCTCTTCCAGGTGAAGAGTTGAAGTAGTTGTCTTCCCCTATACCCTGAACTTGTTTAATCCTTCCAGGCTCATGCTTCTCCTTGTCCACAAGCCTGAAGAAGAGTTCCTCGAAGTGCTTCATCAGCCGGTACTTCACGGCCACATTAAATGGACCAGGAACGTCCGTCTCACTGCACACATCATCAAAGTAAGCCACAATGTACTTTTGGAAAGATGAGGCATGCACAAAGTCTGGTACAATGAGGCTGAGGGCCGGAGTGAGCATGTCTCCCATGCATGACCGGACGTCCTCCCTGGTCATCACCCTGTTTCCCCCGCACAGGCTCTTCCACTTGGCGTACACACCTGGAGAGCACAATATCAGCACTTTATCTGAAGACCTCGACAAGCTCTCCCTCTGCATGTCCAGCCACTGTATCCGGCCCACAGTGCTTAATGAGATGAAGTCCAGCAGGTCCAGTGTGACTTCAGTGCCACACTTGATCCTTAGGAAGGCACACAGCTTAAGGATGATCTCTTTGTACAAGGGATGGTCGAGAGAGTAGAGGATGAGAACTTTATTGGGTTTTTGCTCTGTAATGTATTTAACCCCCTCATTGTCAGTGGTGTCATCAGAAGAATATGAATCTGTAAAAAGTAGAAGGACAAACAGCTTGTAATTGTCTTGGTTAACACAAATTACACTACGGACCAGTATCCCAAAACTAGAAAAATATTTTTTTTCCAAAATACTGTATAATTTTTCATAAATACAGTACCATTCCGAGAAATGGTTCACAGAAATCAAATGGTTCAGAGAAATTAACCAACCCTGATTTGTTTTTATCATAGTAGTGATGTCTACAAGGCAAATATAGCCAGTTTATCTACTACACAAAATGACCAGTGAGTGGTAAAAAACAATGACAATAAAAAAAAAAAACCCAAGGATTATGTTGTTTTTTTGAGGGAAGAAAGAACCATAACTGAATCCTTTCTATTGGACAATGTACCAAAGAGACCAGAACTGGGAGGAAGAGGCCTGGAGCCGAAAGCATGAAGCATGTATTGAACGTGCTGCTGTGGGTTGAGTGGGAGTATGTCCTTAAATATTAAAGATGACGTTAAATATGCGGGTTTGGATTGATTGTGACTTTTGAGTCAGTTTTACAGATTAAGCCTAGCTCTGGATTACACAGCATTCTGAAAAGAGATTCACCAATGAAAGGAAAATACAGTCCAGGACTAGGCTTAATCACGGTCTGGGACACCATAATGTTAATACACTGCAATTATATGAGTATAATAAATAGAATGTAACTGCAGTAAATTCACTACTGCCACTTACATTTAGTTCAAGAGTAGGTTTATATCCATGCTTGGTAAACTGTCTTTTTGATTGCAAATTAATTCAGACAAATAATTAGTGATTTGGTTATTAAAGCACATCCATTGCTGGCACTAGTGCTACTTTGTGTGGATACAGCTGTTTAATGTCCATAGAAAAGCACTGCCAACAGAACAGGACACTCTGGAACAGCCACACACCAACCCCAAGGTCATCGTGCCCAATGCCAAGCAGCGGAGTGGTGTAAAGCTCCCCGGCACTGGGCCGTGTCACTGTAGATTAATGTTCTTTGGAGTTATAAAGCACCACTGAATACCTTTGGGATGAATTTAGCGTGCTGTTTGTCAACTATGATCCAGAACTGAGCATCACTACCTGACCTCACTAATGTGCTCCTGGTTGACTGCCATTACATCCTCACAGCAGCATTCCAACATCGAGTGTAAAGTCCTCGCAAATGAGGAGAGGCTGTTAGGGTAGTAACTGTATTTACTCCCCATCAATACTCCTGGCTTTAGAAGATTTATTGGCTGAGCAAGTGTACTCTTGGACATAGAGTATAAAAAATCTCAAATAACCAGAAAAATATGACATAAAACAATATATATTTTTGTTTTCTAAGTACACATACTCTACAGAGAACACCTCTTCACATTTAATGCACAATTACTGTTCATTTACTGAATTTGAATCATTTAGAAGAAAAGAGAGGCCTTTTCCCCCCAGTATGTCAAATTCAGCAATTAAATAGATGAACATGTCAATTTGCCCAAAGTATCATATTTAAGTGTGTTCTCTGATGAGTCATCTTACATAGAAAGTGAACTTATCATTTGAATGGTGGTGTTCAAACTTAGGACTACATAACATGTCAGAGTACCACATCCTATATCTAATGGAGATACTGACCCTCGTTTGACTTCTTGCGCAGCCGAACAGCCATGAAAGCACAAAGCATGAGTGCAGATAGGCTGAAAAAAGTCCAAACCATGTGCTGTCTGAGGGCAGGACCTGAAATGAATAGCATTTGACTGTGGATAACACTCAAACTGTAAATGTGATGGTAGTTTTGCAGCCGTATATGCTGTAATCTTAGACTTGTTTGAGGCTTAATCTCTGTCTAGGAGATCCGTCTGCTTCTTCATGAAATACAGGAAACTATTTAACACTGTGTAGAAATACCCACTTTCGCATAATTTAACTTTTTGTCGGTGTTCCGAACAGCTATTCATGCATCGCACAAAGAATGGTTCAATCTGTAAAAAGCAAAGAAAGGCATGTCTGGTTTTTAAAGGGTAAATATGGAAAGGGCAGGACTCGAAATGTGAGCTGGAGCAACACTGGAACTCACCGCAAAGACAAACTCACAGCGCTTTAACTGCCAGGCCTCCAGAGGGAACTGGACACTGGCTGAGGTGTGATTATCCTAAAAAAATCAAAATGGTCCACATTATATGTACTGTGTCTGTTCTTGGCATAAAAAATAAAGTACGCAGTATTTGAGTGCACCTGTAGGACCATGAATGACATGAGAAAATCCGGATGGCGAATGTCCACTCTGTACCGCTCAGAGAACTGTCCTGTATTAAACGTGATTGTAATCACTCCTCCACCACCCTTGCTGTCGTTAACTGACCAGGTGAGGTCGGGCTCCCAGAGGCTCCCTGAGACCACATTTCCATTTATGTACAAGAAACACAACACATAATAGTGACTGAGCATGAATTGAACATGAACAATAACTGAACATGAACGTTTCTACATTAATACACCTCACCGTTCTCCAAGCACGCTTTGAGTTTTCTGATTTTATCATTTGCGCACCCTTGACAAAAATGAAACAGTGAAAATATTCACAATCGCATAGAAAAAAAGAGACAAAATCCTAAGTAAGTAAAGGAAATGTTCATTTTCTTTCAACATACATGGTTGTACATATTATATCTCACCTGGAACTGTGATATTTTGCACAGCTACACGTTTCCCCACGTCTGGCTTAGGTAAATTAGTCACAGAAATTTGGTATTTCAACCCTGGGTCCACCACGATTCGGTCTAAAGTAAAAGACCACTGAAATGACAGTAATTAGGTCAGCAAAGTTATTATCTTTTCTCACAGAGAAAGTCATTTGTTCATTGATAAACCATGAGAGCACTACATGCAGGCTCTTACAGGCTTCTCGTCCTTCTTAACAATGGATGGCAGGTTGCTGGGGAACGTGTAGAGAGCACACACACTGCTGTTGGTGGCGACTTCCAGCACGTGCACCTCTGTCCCCTGCAGACTGTAAATGCTTGCTACAATAAAGAAGAAATAAAACAGCCACATGAGAACATGCTCTGTTCTTAGCTGCAATACTTAGTTCAAGCTTTTCACTGGATTTATTCAAATATCACATGTATGCATGGCTGACTTCAAATAAATCAGTTTTAAATGTGAGATGTTTTTGCCAAGCAACTCCCAAGATCATTGCAAAAAGCAAAGACTATTAATATAAAAATAAAACTGAGAAAAAATCTACAAAGATCTAACGAACCAAAAAGGCAGTGCAATCTTCACACAGTTTCCTTTAAAAGTGAGCATATGATGCTACTACGTATGAAGTGATAAAATCTTCACACTTGGTTCTTTAAAGAATCATCCTCTGAAGTGTTTACTACGGAACTTCTATGGTTCTTCTAAATCGTCACTCTAAAGATCAGCTGTGACATATTCATGTTTCAAGGGGAATTTTGATACAGTGATGACGTGAATGAAGATTCAGAATCAGAATCTAAAAGCTTGCAATTACAAAGAGACACAAAAACAAGAACAAAATAAAATGTAATATAAACATCAAATACAAAATAAAATAAAACTGAAAATGCTCTGTACAGAACACACTATGTTTCGTACATAAAATGCTGTGGTCAGTAAAATTGTTATTAATACATAAGATCTGAAGACACCCACTGTGTAAACGTACATATATATACAGTGGGTGTCTGTGACACACACACACACACACAGTGGGTATCCTTAGATCTTCAGGTATCTACAGAAAAGAATAATATTAATATAAGATATAATTAGATATGGATATAATTATTATAAATAGTTCATGGATGCAAATACTACTCATAAATAAAATTACTGTATGTCTTTGTATAAGTAGGTCTTACAATCAGAAGGCTCTGTGAGGATGAGAGACAGCACAGAAACTATTTCCCCAGTGTCGTCTGCCCTGGATAACACCTCAGCCTCCACTTTAGGTGGCCCTGGAGTGTAGTATCCCGGCTTCACCGGGCCTTCAGTTGAACACCGTGACCTGTCTGATTTCAGCAGAGACAGACATGACCTTTAACACCCATTTAGAACATCTTCTAATTCTCACCCACTTGAATTCAAATTATACTCACTCATATGGAAACTGCAAGACAACCCCTGAAAAAGAGAGAAGTATTGGTTATTCATCTAAGTCCTTTGTTGTGTGTGAATTATCTATGAATTCAGCAATGTGTGTTAAGTAAAAAAGAGAAGTTCCTCACCTCCTTGGAGCACTGCACTGGGGGCTGCTCGATCAGGCCGAGTGCAGAAACCTGTACTGTCACAAACGAAAGCATGACAAACACTAAAATCATCCTTCTCCAGTTATCCTGCAAGACTGCGCTTCATCTATCGTGTGTAGAATGAGACATGATTGAGGGTGAGGCTGAAAAACTGAAGAGCCTTTTTCTCAGGGTACACAGGAAATGACCAGATCAGATAGTTCTGCGGGTGGGAGGTTTTCCTGTGCAATTGATGACTTTCACTTTACCTGTGGCTTTGGACTAATATATTCTACTGCCTTTCCATTTCCAAAGCAACCTCTCTCATGTCTATACACACACACACACACACACACACACACACACAAAATATATATATGGAAATAATTACTTGATCCCCTGATGAATTTGTAAGTTTGCTGTCTTACAAAAAAATGAACAGTCTCTTAATTTATGAGGTAGTTTCATTTTTATGGAGAGAGACAGAATATCAACCAAAAATCAAGAAAAAACATGTTACATAAAAGTTATAAATTGATATGTATATTTATTGATATGTATATTTATAAATACACAAATACACAACAAATACAAATACACAAACTTGTATACTTATATTTTTGTATTATTTGCATAGTGCATTTTTTATTTTATACTGTTGTGTCATATAGCTTTTCTTCTATTGTTAATGCTGCTTCCGCTTTTGCACTGTCCACTTTGCTGCTGTAACAATGCAAATTTCCAACAATGCAAAAATTGGGACTAATAAAGGCTTATCTTCTCTTACGTTCTTTAGTATAAAGGCGTGAAAATATGCAATGCAGTTCTGTGCACTACAGCAGGCCTAAACCTGAACATGTGTAACTGATTTTTGTAGTGAACTTATTTACACAATGTAAATCCAGTGTGTAAGTCGTTCAGCATTCGTTTCCTTCTACTGAATGTTAGAATGAATTTCCACTAGAGGGCAGTAACATCTATTCTAAGTGGCTTAATCTGCGGTACAATTAAGTGTTATTTTAGAACCTAAAGTTTAGGTGGAACAGTCCTCACTTTGTCATTCCTGTTTAATCCAGCCTGAGAACCCACTGGGTTTCTCATTTCAAACAAACAATTCCCCTTGTCACTTTGAGCATTGCTCAAAAATAGTGTAGTGGGTTTTCTTTTTAAATTTGTTTTGAACTCTTGAGTTTCATTTGTCATGAAACACACTACACAAAAACATTGCACAACAAATAAACAGATAAATAATGAAAAAATAAATACATCCAAAAATAACTAACTAACTAACTAACTAAATAAATAAATACATAAATAAAAAATACATTCTGGTATAAAAGTAAAAAATCATCATTCTAAAGTAAATATTGATTCATGAAAGGCTTCGCTGACATCTTTATGTATCCAGTAGCATGCCAGCAGTCATGAGAGGCTTTGAGAAGATCCCTCGCCTCAAAATGCCACACATTAATGCTTACCGTTCCCTTTCTGCAGGCGATCATGTCTGTGCCTTTAAAGATAAAAGGCACCTGAACACAGTGCTGGCATGAAGGGTCAGAAACACACAGCAGCTTGCTTATCCTGGCTGAAGGATTTTTTTAAATATCATTTTGCAATGGCAACAATGTGGGTAAAACTGAAAATTACGAAATGCTTACACATACACAGATGGAGAGACAGAAAGAGAGAGAGAGAGAGAGAGAGAGAGAGAGAGAGAGAGAGAGAGAGAGAGAGAGAGAATTGTACTCTACGGAAAATAAATTCCAGTATACCATCTGAACATTACTGAATCCTAACTGCACTCAGACTGTACTGTTCTGGGCACTTGAGTTATAGTTTGCCCTCACGCCATTTACACAGCTATGCCAGGCACACAGGTTCAGAACAGATTCTTTAAACAGCCATGCTGGCCTTAGCTGACTCTCCTCTCGGTAATTAGACCAATAAGCTGTGTCTGAGGCGTCTTATTAGGTACAACACAAAGATTAAATGGTTAAAAACTTCTATCAATCATTTTGACTTGCCACATTAAGACAGATTTCATTTGTGTATTGTGTATGAGTTTTACTGCATTTTCACACTTTACTGCATGATTCAACTACAAGCGAGTTCCTTACATACTGAGATGATATTTTACTTTTCAGAAAAGTTAATAGTTAATAGTAACTGTTACTTTGAAATATTAACTTTTGATCCAGAACAGAATTAATGACCCATTTTACTTCAGAATGAATGTTTACTTAAAGCACAGGCATCTTTACGGAAGAGTGTGTCCCCCTGATTTTGCTTGTGATTTTGTTGCTTTCTTTTATTTATTTGTTTAGCTGTGATTGACAGTTCCTATAGATCAGCGGTTGCCGGACCGGTCCTGAAGAACCCTCGGCACATTTTTGAGTTTGCACACCCACTTCAGCTCAAGAAGAGTTAAGTAATTAACTGATTAGTTGGATCAGGTGTGCTGGGAGAAAGGAAAACAATGAAATATGCTGGACATGGGGATCTCCAGGGCCAGTTTCGGAACCACAGCTATAGATGTAAGTGGACAGAGTCGATATGTGACCGTTGCCCCAGTGCATGGGTGTGTGTGTGTGTGTGTGTGTAGGGTACAAAATGGGCCGCACACTGAAAGGCAGGTGAAGGGCAGGTGTTTTTAGAAACGTGAGGGGGAGTGAGGCGTAGCAGGGGGTCTATTTTAGCGAGCCATTCACAAGAGGGATTTAAACCATAAATCAATCATCAAAAACCATAAAATGCCATTTCTGCTCTGTCCTGAGCTCACAGCTCATTCTCCCTGATTCCCTTCTGGTTCAAGGTAAGTTGGTGCATGATTGCCTCATCACCCTCTACACTGGAGACCTTGTGATAGGCTTGGCTGTCAATAGGTTTGAATAACTGCTGAATGCTGTCTGAGAATATTAGCTGTTAGATTAATTGTGCCTGATGGTCATTTTAAAGATAATCCCACCAGGTTTTCATTGATGCACCTCTTAACACCAGGGAGGGATTAGCAAAGACTGCAAAGAGAATTCCAGGAGCTCAACGCTGGTGCTAACCCTTGGGAATTTATGTTATGAGATGCTGTAGCTGGTTTTGGAGGGGTAACATGGGCTACTAAGACAATGCTAGCCGACAACTCTGAACAAGCTCTGGCCACCGAATGGACAAGTGTAACTGGACACTTTTACATACTGCCCGGACTGGACTCTTGACCTGAGTCACAATGCTGCTCTAAGGGGGGGAAGACAGGCCTTGAGGTGTCATCTCCAGCAGCCCTTTCCTTTTATCTTCTTCATCAGGTCTAGCTTCACAGTGTGGTGTAAAATTCTATTACTCATGGGTTGTTGTGGAAATCTAGCTGGCCTTGGAGGTTTTCCCCTACGCAGGATTTCTCTGTTTAGCTCTGTAATCTAGGCCAAAAATGGGGATTATCCAGTGGGAATGTCTTATACCTTTGGCTTACTTTATATGGCTAACTGTGAAATACTGCTTTTTGGAAATATCCCCCTGGTCACTGAAGGTCCTGTTGATAGACAAGGGTGCTGTTTCCCTATAATAGTTCATGTTCAGGTTACTCAGATGTATTACAAATGAAGACTAAGACATTTAGGTTTAAGGAGAACAGTTGGAGTATCTAACCGAATCAGTGTTACATTTTTAGGCTCCTCGATTGTTCTTGGCTCAGGCATAAAGTACTTGGATAAATCGCTAACTGCTATAAAACCTTTTAGTGGGAACGTTCTTTAAAATTCTCTACACTGCTCCAATGCACCTCTGTTACTATTATAAGATCACTTCCTAAACTTCTGATCTTACTTCAGCTGAGCACAAAGGCAGATGATGACACTAACTCATGACTTCCCCTTGGTTTGTGCCTTGTGATCAACCCCATAAAGAGTTCAGTTCTTATAGCCAAGATCTTTGAGGTAGTCATGGTCGTCATTGGCAAGTGTCAAGGCTGCAGCTGCGAGTGTGATAGAAAGGCATGGGAGCAATGTTCAAATATAGCCCCACAGGAATAATCTCACACCTCTTGGTCTGCATTACAATTAAGCAGACACGGTTCGACACAGAACTGCACGGGGTGTTCCACTGCGGGGTCTATACACAGGAAACAAAGACGCAAAACGTTGTTTATTCCCAGTGCTGTCAGTGTTCACACGGCTTTGTAAAAACCTGACAGATTCGATTTACGCCATCTTGTGCAGTAATCAGTGTTACAATATTTCCTAAGGACTATCTAGTTGCACGCTGCAAAGATCTCTCTGTCGTTATTACACATCACATCATTTATTTGATCAACTTCAGATTAATTTAGGACATTAGGACCAATATGTGTGTCACTATAGTGTTTTATTTATAGTATTTTATTTATTCTAAATTATTGAATTATTTTCTTTTCTGCTCTTCTTGAAAGGCACGTAAAGAGCAGTCATGTCTGAGGGGTAAGATTTCGTAATATCTGATAATATTGACCAGTAAATGTTGTAAGTTTTGCTTCTCTGGTTAATTCATGTATATTCTCTTCTTTTTAATTTCTTTCATCTTTCTCCAGACCGGTAAGTCTTTTTTTTTTTTTTGGATACTGTTAATCCTTTCAGTTTACAGTTTTACAATTTCAGCGCTGTTGGAACAAAACCTGTATAATTTTTACTTTCTTCACATAATTTGTCATTGTGTCAAAATTTCGTGAGAAATTTACCAGTAGAATTTTTTCCAAAATGTAAATCTCATTATGCAACATTTAAAGTGAAAGAGTCCATATCCTGCTTTGTTTCCTTGAGGTCCAATTAAATTACGCACCAAATACAGTCATCACTTTTCTAACTTACTATTTTCCAGCCCCTCTTCATCCATGTTCTCAAGGGTCTTTGAGGCTGATTTATGTAAATGACCTCTGTTCTGATTGGCTGTCCTGCACTGTACCTCATTCAGCGAGCAGCCTGAGCTGAAACACTTCAGTGTGTATGGGCTGTTGTAGGATGAACAAGTGGATGTTTGTTAATGTGTGACATCACAAAAACAATCATGTTTTACCAACTAAGACTGTATGGACCGGGGACTGCACCGTAAAACAGGATTTACACTTTATCTTGAACTCAATATTCGGGATACAAGGTTTTGGTCAATCATGGGTCATGGCGCATTGCAAACTGCAAATGTAGATATATATATAAACTTATAACAATAATCAGTCCAAAGTAAACATTTGTCCACATTTATTCAATACTATTTCCTTTGTTCACTTTCAGAAAAAGAGCAAGTACTCAGCCACGCGCCGGCTGATGCTGAAAGTAAGTCCTGTGGTCATATGAGCGATTACGCCAGCCTAAATTAGGTGGCATAAGTGTCCCTCTTAGATAGTGAGTTCTAAAGAGTCAGTCGCATGTGAAGAGCTTTGTGCTCGAGCTCTTTCTGTTTATTCAACTTTCTCACTGTCTGACCCATCACTCAACAGGGCAAGCTTCTGAAGAAAGCGGCGTCTATGCTCATAGCAGAGAAAGAACAGAACAAGCGTGACAGGGACAGTGCCCTGAACGAGAGAGTTCCTCCACTAAAGCTCTCGGGCCTGTCCGTACAGGAGCTGCAGGTAACTGTGACCAAATTACTCCCAGCAATGAACACAACAATTAAAGTCGTGCCGCTGATAGTTTCTGAAAACTCCTCCCCAGGACCTCTGCAAAGATCTCCATCGCAAGATTGACATCGTTGATGAAGCACGATACGACCTCGAAATAAAGGTGGCCAAAAATGAAACAGAGGTAATCTCTCTTCTCACAGGATCGTACTCTCAGTAACCATTCTCACAAAACTGGTAATTTACTGAAGCTAATGAAGAAAGTTTACGGTAGCTACTGAAGAAAAGACAGCTTTGCAGGTGAATTACCCACTTCTTCATTCTGTAAAAATAAACTGTACTGTTGGACCTTGTTCACTACAGATCCAGCTCCTGACACAAAAGATCGGAGAAATGAAGGGCACCATGAACAGAACCAAACTGAAGAGGGTGAAAAAGTCTGCCGACGCCATGCTGGGCGCCCTGACTGAATCCAAACTGTCATCAAAGGCCGACTTTAAAGCCAACTTGAAGACAGTCAAGAAAGAAGAGGAGAAGGTGGGTCCTCCACATATTACCACTTACACCTACCAGTTATTAAAACGTCATTTCTCTAGAAACTATCCCACTCCTGTCTTTGATTTCATTGTATGCAATGAACACTTCTGCCAACATTTCCCTTTCACACAGAAAGAGGAGGTGACTGACTGGCGGAAGAACGTGGAGGCCATGTCTGGTATGGAGGGCAGGAAGAAGCTGTTTAATGCTGGTCAATAAAAGGTACGTGAAACCTGCAGCACGAACAGATATAAAGCAAGAGTTTGGTATAAAAAAACATATGTTGTCTGAAGCTTTCCTTTAAAGTTTTCCACTGGAGCTACAAGTCTAACATGAAGGTAACAACAGCAGTTAGTGCATCTATCTCACACACTCACCCCAAACCATATTCATCTGAGAGCAGTTTGATGTGAAATGGTTTATTGAAGAGAGATGTACTGACTGTACTTGCTGATTTCTTTACAGTGGTGCTGATAGGAACCAGGGGTCGCGTAGTCTACGCAGAAAGTGCTAAATTTAGAGAAAATAACAACAATGTCCAGTATGTACCTCTTCACCATGAATGTCTATTTTTTGTTTCAAAATATACAAATCATTGTACATGCAAATCATTGTAAATCATCAGGCAACTTCTGCAACAATGTCATGTCATAATTTTCTTTAAGGGAGCTTTTAAACTCTTTGAACTCTTTAGACATCTGCTTCTTGTCACCACCACTGTGAACAGTTGTTTCTCTAGAACAGACAATCAAGCACATGTGACCACTCTAAATCTCTTTGTTTTTAATCCTTAGCAATTTATATTTGGGTAGGATGCTTGCCTCTGGACCAAAAGGTCAGGGGTTTGAATCCTACCTTCAGCAGACCACCACTGGGTTCCTGAGCAAGACCCTTAAATCCGAGTTGCTCCAGGGAGACTGCCCCCTGTAGTTAGGGAATGGAAGTCGCTTTGGATAAAAGCGTCTGCTAAATGCCCTAAATGTTATTCAAAGAAATGTTGAAAAATCAGTGGAATCTCTGATAGAAGTAACAGCTCCATTATTTGTTAGCTGCTTTAGCCTTATAACTCCAGTGCAATGCTAAATCAGCAGACATTAAGAAGTGATGCCACAGCCATCCGTGCCCAGGAGTCCACTAACAGAATCAGCATTTAGTGTTCTCCTTCAAGCGTGTTGAGCGGTCACTGATGTTGTACAAGCAGCAGTTTGAAAAGATGTGTCAAGTATGTTTGGATTAAAGGATAATTTGAGTAAAATGGACTTTAATCACTTCCATTTTTTCTGTAATGTCGTAGTTCTTTCCTTGCCTAACGTAAAACCTTCAAACTTATGTAAAAACAGGTGGGACACATCAGAACCAGGCATACCACAATCAGAAGACACACATGACATTTGCCAAAACTGAAACTTCAAGCAAGAATATAATGTGAAGATTCAACATGGCACTCACCATGTTGATCTATCAATGTAAAATATTTGTAATGCAGATTTATACTGTATGACTGTAGGTAAATATTTTGTGTCTCAACATTGTGTTTCAACACAGGCTCACCCTTTTGTCAGGCTAGTGATCGCTAGCTTATATTTAGCCTGTATATATTTACTTTGAACCTATTGTACAATATATACACTGTGATAATACAGTGCAATAGTAGTGAGTGTAGTAAAAATGTAGGTGCAATCAGATGAATTAAGGAGTGAACTGTTTGTACAGATAAATTGAAATGTGTCAGTTGTGTGTGACCTGTTGACCTTCTGTGTTGGTGTGTAGCTTAAAGATGCAAGATATTCTTCACAGTCAAATGAAAATATAAATCACAGTGTAATGGCATTCCACAATTAAATACGATCCAGTGTTCTCATGAAATGGTGTGGTGTTATTTTTTACTCTTTCTATCACGTACTGTCAACCCAGCTGTGTCTCTGCTTTCATTGTGACAAATGTGTTGCTGTGGAATTCTTCAGCATGCTGACAGTCTTGAGTTACTACAGCGTCCGTGTTTACACAGATGCTCTGCTACACGTTCAAGCTCTATGAAAGACATGCAAGCTCCATGTCTATTCTTTAACATAGACACAAGAATATGTGTCTAACCAGTTATTTTTCGTCCATAGCCAGGTTCCCCTTGACCACATCAAAATCTCCTAAATACTTGAATGTGTGATTGCAGTATTGGGCTTCGCATTCATACTGGCAGGCTTTGACCAAGGTTAGGTTCCCTTGTAGGGTCAGACAATGACAAAAGGAAGGGGCCTGGGTCTAGGCAATGCACGCAATTGTGTTTTGGTGCTTCTGAGTAAAGTGAGCTTCAAGCGCTCCGGTCTATTTTAGTGAGCCACTCACAGAAGGCCATTGAAGCCATAAAACTCGATTGTGTTTCCTTGTGAACTGGCCCTGATGCACACTGCTCACTCTCTTGGGGGTTTCCAGCACAGTTCAGGTATGTACTCATAACTTTTATTGGTCATTTTTTACTGAGCTATAACAAAGACCGGTAAATAAAGTCAACTCAGAGGTTTTAGAGTAGTCTGAAATATTTTTAGACTGATTTTTGTCCGGCATCCTTGCACTTTTGGGGTGCACGAGGCACACTGGCACTCATTTTTAAAACCACTTCTTGTGGTTTCTTTTTCAGATTTTGCTCTACTACCATCCTTTGGCTCTTTCTCTGCCCATGTTGTTAATTTAAATACATGCATTTAATTAGTATTGCAATTATTGTAAGTTTTATGTAAATATCACATGAATTGTAGTAAGTGGATGGCTCTCAGTTGTGAGAGTTAATATGTGACTTGGATATGAGAGACTGATTAGTCATCAGTTTGTTTTTTCATTGGTTTTCAGAGGAAGCACTTAACCATCACAATGTCTGAGGCGTAAGTACATTTTCAGTATATGCTCATTGGCATATAGTACATAATATACATTTTCATTCAATTTCCTTGCCAGTTCTTATAACTTTATTATTATTTCTTTCATTTTTCATCTGCAACTATAGACCGGTGAGTCTAAACCCTTCAGCACTTTTGCCATTTTGATTGTCTGAACTAATCACACATGTAGAGGGTTATGGTCTTGCTGATCTTCAGTTTGAACTTGTTTTAGGCAGTCTGGGCTGAAAGTTATTTACAAATTTGTACTTTCATGCTTTTAGAAGCCGAAACCAAAGATCACAGCATCGCGAAGGCTGTTCCTGAAGGTCTGTCTTTGTATTCCTTCATTTTCATGAGCATGATGGTTCCTTCAGTGCTGCATTCAAATTTATGACATGGTCAGAAGTTTGTAGACACCTGGTCATCCAATGTTTCTTCTGAAATCAAGATTGTCCTCCTTTACTGTAGTAGCAGTCTTTATGTTCTCGGAAAGCTCTAGATGTTGGAACACAACGGTGAGAATTTGGTTCAGTCGTGAGAGCTTTAGTGAGGTTGGTTACTGATGTTGGATGATTAGTTCTGGATAACAAACACAACTCTTAATCTGTGTACTTTTCCCCTTAATTTTCCTTAATTTCCTGTTTGGGAAATCAAGGTCAAAATTAAGGTAACTTTAAGGGGCAAAATTAAGGCATTTGGTTTAGTTGTGTATCGGGTGGGGCAATGCTTGGTTTTGAGAGTGGTGACTTTAGGTTCATGTGTGGCTGCTCCAGAGGATCTCATTGGGACTGCTTTTTTATTGAGATTTTAGAAGCTATGTGTTTTACCTGAAAGTGGCTGAATTCAATCATTTGACGAGGTGTGTGGGTGTGTTAGCAATGTAAGGGGCACTGCTAACATGCCTCAGTCAAAAAGACAGACAGAGTTTAAACCTCAGTCTCTTTCTCAGACTAAAATCCTAAAGAAGGCAAGCACACTGCTGGCAAACGAGAAGGAAGAGAAACAGAGGGAGAGAGAAAGAGTGCTGAACGAGAGAGTGCCTCCTCTGAAGCTGTCTGGCCTGTCTGTGCAGGAGCTGCAGGTGCGTTGGGTTGCCAACACGACACGGTTTGGATCAAACTGAGTCATAATCTTTAGAGAGAAATTGATGTTGGAAAGCTATTTTTATTTACTGCACCAAGTGTCTCTCACAGAAGCCGATCTTTCGGTACTCCCTCAGGAGAGCTCGATTCCTAACCTCCAAAACTTTGTCTGCGTATGAATAATCCTCAGGCTCTTTGTAAAGAACTCCATCAGAAGACTGACGTTGTAGATGAAGAGAGATACGACATTGCAGCCAAAGTGACCAAAAATGAAAAAGAGGTACATGCACTCATCCAGGTCATTTAAAATATACCCAACATTAACGATTACCCTTTAGTCAAGTGTTAACCCAGTACAGCAATGAGGAACATTACTTTTTGATGTTTTCGTAGAGAGTTGATTCAGTGGACAACCTTGCATTACCGTTCTCATTTTCATGTCCAAAACCTCCACTACAAACCCTACCCGCCCCCCC